>JAMZRA010000008.1:8143242-8180595 GCA_024499935.1 Tyrophagus putrescentiae
GTTTGAAGTGGGGCGATGAAAGTGTTGTGAAAGAGGGGTGAAAGTGATGACTGTACAGTTTGTAACTATGACGTGTGGAAAAAACTGAATGTCACACAGAAGGAAAAAGAACTTTGAGTGCAAAACCAAACATGAGAGGGACAAGTTAGAGAACTTTTTTTTTGTTTTTTAGCCGCCAGTTTTTTTTGCTGCATGATGACGCTAACAACTACCCAGCTTGTTTTGTTCTATTTTTTTCCTACATTAAAAATTAATTGATTGACAACGTTCATTAACTTACATGTAAATTTTAAAATTAACTAAAATTGGTAAATTATTCAACTCTACTTTTGAAACGATTCATAATTTTAAAAGTCTTGAAATGTACCACAAATAAACGTTTCATCACAGAACATTTCTTGAAAGCGTAGTAATTGTCATTAACGACTGGAATAATTAGAAAAATTCAAAATGGTTGAAAACAAATTTAAAAGTAGAAAAAAGACACACAGTCTAGATAGAAACTTTCACAATATATATCACACAAAAAACAGACTAAATTAAAAATGCCTTT
This sequence comes from Tyrophagus putrescentiae, assembly GCA_024499935.1. NCBI lineage: Eukaryota > Metazoa > Arthropoda > Arachnida > Sarcoptiformes > Acaridae > Tyrophagus > Tyrophagus putrescentiae. The sequence continues at coordinate 8,143,796 of JAMZRA010000008.1, forward strand.
AATTTCCCTTTTTAACCGATGGCCTTTGGCCTCCCTCCTGTCCATATCCTCTGACTACTGCAAAGTAATGACTGAGCCTAATAAACCAAGATCACTATCTTTGCTCTGCTATCTTTTTCTCTATTATTTTTACCTTGGCAGTCTTTTAGTTCGGATGATCATCAGCTCTGTCCTGCTGAACTTCTACCCTCTTCAGAAGGACTACGTCTACTTCCGCTATGACCTTCTGCTCAGCTACTTTGTGCGTCACAATTTTCTGGATAAGAACCTCGCCGTTGTCCTCTGGCCAGCCATACTTCTGCTGCTGTACCTCGACTACACGGTGCACTTCCGCCGTGACCTGTACTGCTTCCTTCTAGTCCGCGATATACTAATCATCAACCGGAAGGACTTTTGCGCCGCCAATTCGGAGAGGATAAACTGGCTGACCTACTACAGAGACGCCTTACTAAAAAAAGACCAAAATAAAATGTTGGAGAAGATAAAGCTGGCCACCGAGCAACTGACCTACTTTCCCGGGTTTCCTCACTCAATTCGCTGTCGGGCGGTCTTCTACTCCTACGCCTTTGATCTCTATTTGCCCTTTTTGTCGTAATTTTAGGGTTGATTGAGTGTTTTTGCGTGTACTACTACTATGTTTTGTTATTTGGCCCGGGTACTCGGCGCTGGCCGGTCTGGTCATTCTGGTGGACGGATCAATGGTAGTGTACTCCATCTGGCACAGCACCAAGCTGCTCATCTTTCTCATCTACTCGCTGACGCTGGTCATCTACGTGCTGATAGCCCGACAGACGGTCATGACCGGCACTGTAAGGACGTTGATTTTTGCACCAAGAAAGAAGGGTAAAAAGTCGGTTCGGAAGTTGTTGGTCCACTTCCTGCCCGGCTACGTCCGCTGGCAGCTGCGGCTGATCTACCTTCTTCTCAATGCAAACGGAGACATCGTTTCGCCCATCTTTCTCCTCGCGATGATCTCCATGCTAGGCCTCAACGTCTACGCGACGACGATGCTTGTCTTTAGGAGTTTGCCCACCGAGGAGAGGAGCCTCCTGCTGGTGGTCTGCGCCCTGCAGACCTTCTTTGTGCCCTTTGCAATGAGACCGATGATTGCAGTCCTCAAATCGCTGTACAGCTCCTGCCGGTACCTGCACCTAGCGCAGCCTGTTCTAGACAAGTCCCAGCTGTCGCTGAAGGTGAAGCTTTTCACGATGAATGAGGTGCTCACCACCGGAGAGAGGTTCACCTATACGGTAGGTCCAATTGCAAAGATCACCTCCAATGCCATCTTTGAGGTAATCTTTTAGGTATTATTTTCCAAAGTTTTTGCTAACAACTTTCTTTTAAAACAGTTTTTCTTTGTCTATTCGTCGTTTCTCCTTTTTTCCTTTAATCTAATATTATCAAACTGATTGCAAGATTGCAAAAACTCAATTTTTTAAACGACAAAATAGGGAACAAAAATAACTTTGATGTTGCAAAAGAGGGTAAAAATTATAAAACTGTTTGTTTTTAGTCGACAGTTTTTATGATGACACTAAAAACTGCTCAGCCTGTTATATTGTTCTTATATTTCCTTAATGTTCAATCTAATTTACAGTGATCACCGTTTAATTTGACTATTTGCTAACTTCCATTTACAAAATGGGCTAAAATCCATAAATTATTTTCTTTTTGAGACGATACATTACTTTAAATGCTTTTTATTGTACAAAAAATGCGCTTTCTAGCGTAGACCATTTCTAAATGAGAGAGAATTGTAATTACCTTATATAACGAAATTTATTATTCACAAAATTCTAATGATAAAAAACACTTTTCTACATAAAACTTTTTGCACCATAACAAAGATGTACAAACTAAAGTTGCCTACTATTTCGGCTCTTAACCGCTGGCCTTTCACCTCTCTTCTCTCCATATCATCTGACTACTGCAAAATCCTAACTGAACCTGGCCATTCAAAATCATTATCACTTCGTGCTTATCTTTTTCTCTACTACCTGTACCTTGGTGTCCTGTTTATTCGAATTATGGTCAGCGCTACCCTGCTCAACTTGTACCCTCTTCAGCGGGAGTATTTCAATTAGGGATTATTTTATTTAAATAGTTTTCAACATTAACGGGATTGTTATTTTAATTTTTTTTGTTTCAATATAATTTACAAAAATAAATTTTTTTATTTTACAGCTATTTGACATTCATGTTATTCACCGTAAACGCAGTAATGACTTTGTGCTAGCAGGCAAAAGTTTATTTTACTGCACTTTGTACTAAAATGCAATTTTTAGCGCTGATAATTACCGAAACAACAGCGGCGTAACTGTCTTTTTTTAACGAGTTTTGCTATTGCTATTAAAAACACATTTAAATGGTATATATGGTATATAAATAAAACGTTTCCATACAAAAACTAAACAAAAAGTATTTAACTTATGAAAACAATAAACACGCTAAAGATGTTTCCAATTTGGGCGCTTAACCGGTGGCCTCTCACTTCCCTTCTGTCCATTTCCTCTGACTACTGCAAAGAAATGGTTGCGCATAGCCAGTCAGAACATCGTCCCAAAATGCCCCTGCACACCCTTCTCTACTACCTGTACCTGGGCGGGCATTTAATTCGCTTTCTTGTCACTGCGCTCATACTCAACGTGTACCCTCTTCAAACTACGGACTACTTTCAATACGACCTTCTGTATGGCCTCTTTCTACAGCTAAACTTCCTTGATGGAAAGCTGGCCATTGTCCTGTGGCCAGCTGCTTTGATGCTGTTACACCTTGACTACACGGTTCACTTTAGACGTGGACTATTCTGCATTCATTTAGTCAGGATTTGATGATAGTTAACAGGTTAGTAGGTTTGGGGTGGGTCTGCTAGTTCGCATCGCATCGCATTTGGGCCTTCAACCGCGGAAAAAAAACTTTTTTTTGTATAATGAAAAACTTATCTAAGCTAAGCCTTTTATCATAGTAGAGATTCTCTTGCTTCTTCAGCTTTAGAAGAGTTAAAGCAAATGTTCACAACCGCTTATTGACCGTATTTATGTACCACCAACAGGGAACACTTTTTCACCGCCAACTCATGGGAGAACGCGTTGGCGTACTTTAAAAGTGCTCTCCGGAGAGGGGATCATAGAAGTGAACTTCAGTGGAACATCAAGCTGAGCACGGAGCAGTTGGCCCACTTTCCCGGGCTTCACCATTCCATTCGCTGTCGGGCGGTGCTTCTCTCCTACGCCTTTGACCTGCTGATAGCCCTCTTTGTGGTCGTCTTTGGGCTGATTGGCTGCTTTGGCGTGTACCACTACTACGTCTTCATTATCTGGCCGCGCTTTTCAGTGATCAGCGGTCTGATTGTGCTGCTTGACTGCAGTCTGGTGGTGTACGCCACCTGGCACAGCGCCAAGATTGTCCTCTTCTTCATCTACTCGCTGAATCTGGTCATCTACGTGCTCATCGCCCGACAGGCAGTCATGACGCAAACCGTGAGAGCACTCACTGCCGCCAGCTTCCAGAGCAAGGTGGCCCAGGTGCAGCTGGCCGCCTACCTGCCCACTTACATCAGGTGGGAGCTTCGCCTAGTTGACCTTCTCCTGACGACCAACCGAGACATCGTCTCGTCCTCCCTTCTGCTGGTCATGGTGTCCATGTTCAGCCTGAACGTCTACGCGACGGCGATGCTCGTCCTCAGAAGCCTGCCCTTCGCGCAGAGGATCATTCTGCTGGTCCTCTGCGCCCTCCAGTCCTTCCTCTTTCTCCTGGGCATGCTGCAGCTGGTCAAGGCGCCCAGTGCTCTCTACACCTCCTGCCGAGTCCTCCACCGGGTGCAGCTGGTCCTCCTGGACAAGGCCCATCTGTCGCTGAAGGTGAAGCTGTTCACGCTGAATGAGGTGCTCACCAGCGGCGGCAAGTTCGCCTTCACCGTCGGCCCAGTGGGCAAGATCACCTCACACGCTCTCTTTGAGGTAATCTTTTAATTTTTTTGTTTTGTTTTAAAGTATTTGCTAATTAGTTTTTTTCTGAATTAGTTTTTCTTCATTTACTCGTCCTTTCTCCTCTTTTCCTTTAACTTGATTATATCATCAAAGAAATGATTAGTTTTAAAAATAGTTTTATTTTGATTTAAACAAGTAAAAAAGTTGTAAAAAAGGCTAAAAATAATACCCATCGTACCTAGGTAGTAAACTACTTTTAAATAAAATCAATATTAAAAACAATGTTGCACAAACCAAAATCACCAGTTGTAAAAATTTTTGGTGAAAAGCTGCAATTTTCTTGTAAGCAATTAAAAACGGAAATTTTGTAATTGTAAGCATATTGCCCACTTTCAAAGTGACTTGGGTAGGTTCATTCTCTAAACGTTTCTCTAAAGTGGAAACCATAAAACTGATTTTACATTAAAAAAAATAAGTTTGGCAAAGTTAAGCAACATTCAGTTAATTGCCCACCCACTCACCATAAAAAAGCATTTAAAAGTAGATGAATACTTTCAGATTTTTAAAACACTAAAATCAAGAGACCAAAAGCGATTAAAAATAAAAATGAACATTGCAAAGGAGAAAATCAGCTCACTAAAGTCGAGCCTGCTGTCCATCTCCACAAAGTACGTTACCACGATGAACGACGACGTTGACCAGCGTCAAAAATCAAGAATCGAAAATGTTGGAATTTTTCTCTACATCCTCTACCTGAACGTCCTCTGCCTGCGAGTGGTGATCATAGCGCTCATCTACAACTGGCACCTTTTTCCCGAGGACTACTTCACCTACGACCTTTTTGGAGGCTTTCTGGGCCCCTCGCGGATGAACCTGCTGGACGGAAATCTGTGTCTCGTCCTCTGGCCCGCCCTGGTCATCATCACCTTCCTCCACTGTACGGTGACCTTTTATCGCCGACTTCATCTGACTAGCTTTGCTTTTGAGCTGATTGTCACCAACCGAGATAGTTTTTGGCAACTTAATCCGCAGCTGACCTTAAAAATTTTGATAAAAGCTGTCTGGAAAAGCGATCAAAACGAGCTGTCGAGGATCAAGTTCAGCAGGCGAACATTATCCAACTTTCCGCATCTTCCTCACTCGGCTCGCTGTCAGGCGGTGCTCCTCTCGCAGGTGCTCGACATTCTGATTGCCTGCTTTGTCGCTCAGTTTGCCCTCTTCTGTCTCTTTGGCGTCTTCTACTACTTCGCCTTTCTGCTGTGGCCATTCTACAGCCTGCTTGAAAGCCTGGTCATCATCTTCGACGTGTCGATGATCTTCTACGCCGTCTGGCACAGCACCAACATCTTCCTCTACCTGGTGCACGTTTTCCATTTGGTGCTCTTCGCTCTGGTTGCCCAGCAGCGGGCGATGAATGCAAGGTTGAAGAGGAGAATCAGCCTTGTGACTAAAACAACCAAAAAGTTGTCCAGCTCAAAGTTGGCCGCCTTGCTGAACCAGTACAACAGCTGTCACTTTCAGTTTATCCGCTCTCTGCTGATCACCAACCGAGAGTACATTTCCACCTTTCTCTGGCTCTTCTTCTGGACGATGTTCCCCCTGAATACCTACTCTCTGGCTACGGTCACGTTGAGAAGTGTTCCGCTCAGTGTGAAGATGCTTCTACTAGTCAATAGCTCACTGCAAATCGGCAACGCCACTTTGGCCATCTTTCCCATGCTCAAAGCTGTCAGTCCGATTAACAGCGCCAGTCGGTACTTCCACTGGGCCCAGCCGCACCTGAGTGTGTCACATATTAATCTAAAAGTAAAACTGCTAACGTACTATGACGTGCTGACCATTGGCGAGAAGATTGCCTACACTGTGGGCGTCTTCGGTCATGTGACGCCCAAAGCGCTCTTTGAGGTACTTGTAAAAAAATTTGCTTAATGTTTACTCTTTTTCATTATTTTTTTTATTTTAGTTTTATTTTTTCTACAGTGGCTACATTCTCTACAGTTTTAGCCTGATTATTGGATTGTAGCCTGAATTGATTTCAGCGGAAAAAAATTAATTTAATAACAAACTAAGTAATTAAAAAATAATTGCAACAAATGTTTTAATTTTTTTTGTTTGCTTAAACCTTTGAATTCAAAGTTTTTTAAACAGTTTATACTTTTAGTTTAATACTTGAAAGTAACTCTATGTCAAATTAATCAATTTTTTCTAGTGTTTTCTAACAACCAAAATTTTTATTATTTAAAGAACAGTTTTGTGTAAAGAGCAAAAGTTATTGCCCCCGTTCAGTTTGTGTACTTTTTATATGCATTTTTAAACTTAAAATTTTATTGTATTTTAAATTGTTTTTCAAAATAAAAAAGTAATTATTATCAAAGTAGCGGCTCGAGCTAGTACCGATGCACTAACAAAGTCAATATTTTGTTGAATTAGTAAGAAAAATGTTTTAATTGCTAAATAATGAGTTACACAGCTGGAAAAACTAAAATCATTTTAAAACGTAAAGTTTTTTTACAAAAAAACAAAAATCGGTTTAAAATTAACCACAAAAAAACAAACCAAAAAAACCAAAAAAAAATGAAACTTCGCTCTCTACCACACCTTCTCTATCTAGCGTTTATCGACAACTGTACCTACAAAAACCTGCCAGAGTGGGCCACTTTCAACCATCGGCTAGTTGATCTTCCTAAAGACTGCCCCGAGGCGACCGCCTTTCGCCTCCTCTTTTGGACCCTATTTCTCAGCACCCTGCAAATGGCGGCTCGCTTTGCCGTGGCCAGCCACTTCACCACCACCTCGTACATTGCCCACCACGAGTACCTGCTGACCATCGTGGAGGACGGACAGAGGGCGGACAGCAGCTTCCACCGGTGCATTGCGCTGATGCACATCTCAGCGTTGAACATGCTGGTGCAGCTGTACGGTCGGCCAGTGGCCGTCCTGAAGCCGGTCTTTGAGCAGGTGTACAGCCTGGTCGTCACTCACTGGAACTTCTTTTGGGCGCAGAACCGAAAACTTAGAAAGCAAAAGTTTGAAGTGAAAAAGCCGTTTTTTAAAAAATGCACATTTGGACATTTGAAGCACTACTATGAAGTGGTGTGGGCACTCTTTACTGGTTTAGGAATTACTACCACCAAAAAATCTCTCTTTTGGCCGCCCATCTCTCGCCGATCTGTTGGCCAAATAGTACTGCTGCAGGCGGTGGTTATGGGCACTAAAAGTGCTTTCTTCCTCTGTGAAAGTAAATGTTGCTCAGCAAAGCCAGCTTGACTTTTTAATCTGCTCAAACCGAAATTTTTTTTGTTCTTTCTAGAAATCTTTACAGCGCCATTTTTTATTCTTGGCTTCATGAAAGAGGCCCCCAACTTGGCCGGTCCACTTGACGTCAGCATTGCCCTGCTTGACTTCTGCGTTAGTTTCTTCTACATCTACGCGCACAATCAGCTATTCATCAGCTGCGCCGGAAGCATGATCCTCCTCACTCGACTCTACAGCGGCCAGCTGAGTGAGCTGCTTAGGAGCATTCAACAGGTGGTCGGTGCTGCAAAAAAACTGCGCAGACATCAGAAAACAGCTAACGTTTTGTGCCTTGAGATAAACCGTTTTCTGACCGGCCACACCTCTGTAGTCTGCACCCTGTTGAAGATGAACGACCTGATCATCTCCAACGCCTGCTTCATCTTCCACATCTGCCACCTGTACGCCCACTGCTACCTCATCAACCTGCTCATCTACCGAAAGGTGTACATCACCGAAAAGTTTATCTACGCGGTGCTGGTGGCCGTTCAGACGCTGATGGCCACCTCAATGGGCGTCACCTTCAGCAACATTAGTGGGGCGATTCATCGACCGTCGCGCGCTTTTATTGCACTTCAGTTGGCCGTTACTAATAAAACCTCCAAAACAAAGCAAAACAATCGCTCGTTACTGCACTGCCAAATTCGCCTAGAGCGAGCCGTTTCGCTGTTTCACGTCAAGGAGAAGCACGGCCTCTCTCTAGGGCCATTGGGCGTCTTCACGCAGCTCAGCATTCTTGAGCTGGGGCTCTCCTACCTGGGCTACTACCTGATGGCCAATCAGGTGATTAGAGAGCGCGTTTGATGAACGAAAGAATTTGGCTATATTTATTTTAAGTATTTCAACGTACTGTTTAACAACGCAATAAAAATGCCTGTAAAAGGCAATGCAAAAAACAAAACACATGTTTACGTCAACAGCGAGCATTGATTTGACGGTAATGGTATTCTCCCCGTTTTTTGGTCGTACATTAAACTTTAGAAAAAGCTAATTGCACAGTGTGTACTGCAAGTTGTGCGTGAGACGCTGCAAACAAAATTTGATTATGCTCAACTGCAAAAAAAACTCATTTTTCACTTTTATATAACGAACCTATAATGAATGCCAAATACTTATTTTATGTACTGAATGGTAGTTCGGCGAATTGTGCCCCGGTGTTTTCCAGTTTTCTAAAAATATTTATAAAACTTTGTTGCATTTTTATAAAACTCATTGCAATAAAAAAACTATTTTAAAAATGCCTCAAACAACTTGCTTTCAAAACTGCAGTAAACTTTTGAGCCTTAGCCTTGGGAAACTTCACCTAAGAACACTAATGAACTTCTCCACCAACTACATCAGCCAAATGGTGGACACCGGCAGATCGAAGACGGCTCAAATGAGCATCTTCTTCATTTTAGTGTACTACCTCTACCTGGTCACCTTCATACTTCGCCTGCTGATCACCTCGATTTTGCTCAACAATCAAAACTGCTTTTGTCTGATTAAGCAGTACACCTCCTTGACCTGTTCATCGGCTTCCTCCTCCACCTGAACATCCTCGATCGGTACAACGTCCTCGCCCTGTGGCCCATTTGGGTTCTCCTCATCTACTTCGACTACACCGTGCACTTCAGCTGTGGCCGGAAGTGCTACTCGCTTGCCTATCAGCTGATTGTCACCAACAAGATACACTTTTTTGAGCTCAACTTTGGCAGCTGGAAGAAGATGGCTTTTAGGTTGTTCAGTTTGTGGCGACAAACCGAAAAAGTTCGAGTCACCAGTCGACCGCTGACGGCCTTCAACTCACTTCAGCCCTCAATTCGACGGCGAGCAGCCCTGCTCTCCTTTTCTTTTGACTTCATCTTGGCGTTCAGCTTCTACTTTTGCACACTCTTCTTTGCCCTGGCCAACCTCTACATCTACGTGTACTTTATCTGGGACTTTTATTCATTTGAAGAAGGACTGATTATTATCTTTGAAATCACTCTGCTGGAGTACGCCACCTGGCACAGCTGCAAAATTTCCTTCTTCTTCGAGCACCTCTCCAATCTGCTCATCTACGTTCTGACCGCCCAGCAGGCGTTCTGGGTGGGGCGGCTGAAGAGGTTGCTAGAAAGACAGATTAAATGCTGCTCTCAAAGGCAAATTCAGTCCTCTCAGCGTCGTCTGGCCAGCTTCCTCACCGCCAAGTACCTTCCAGCGCACCGGTGTTTTTTAAGTAATCTAGTTCAAAGTAACCGCGACCTCGTCTCCACCTACTACTTCTTCAGTCTGGTGACCATCTTTCCTTTTAATGCCTATACATTGACTATGATTCTTCTCAAAGAGATGTCCACCAGTCTGCGGCTGCAGTTCACCGTCTACGTCTTCATGGAGGACTTCTTCCTCCTGCTCGCCCTTCGACCGGTGATCACCGCGGAGAGGGCAATGAAGATTGCCGGCCAGCAGCTGAGTCGATCGAAGGCCTACCTGCCGGGCAGTTCTATATCGAACAATATTCGCCTCAAGGTGAAGTTGGATGAAATTGCCCGGCTGAACTTTGCCTTCACCGCCGGGTCTTTCGGCTCAATAACGACTAACTCGGTTTTAAAGGTAAAGTGAACGATTTTGTGTTGATTTAACTTCACTGAATTAACAGTTAAATTTTTGTTTGCAGTTCATCTTTGTCTACGCCGGCTTCATGATGTTCTTTTGGGGCAATGCCTTTGTCAAGATGGAAAACTAACCCCCACTACTGATACCAAATTAACTTGAATTTGGTGTAGCAAAATTTAAACAAAGTCATTTTTCAAAATAACTTTGTACAAGGTAAATAAAAAAACTTTATGCAATAAATTTTAATGTCAAAGCCAACTGAAAGCACAGAACTGGCAGTGAACTTTTCGTGTTTCGTAATTTTTGCATTTCATGTGCAAAATAAAAACAACAAATAAAAAATTGATTTGAAACAAGTCATGCAACTTTAAAATTCAAAAAACTTTTTGCTTAACGTTAAACTAATTTTTTGTACTAGAAATATTTGGTATTCTCTATAGAGAGAGAAAAACAACTCACCCAGTTATGACAGAGTTGTAGAGAAGCTTGGTGTGTGGCTTGAATTGAACTGCACCTCTGATGAACTGAGGATTCCGCATTCTGAAAAGACAGTTTCCCACTTTGTACAGTTGTTTTCCACTTTGTACAGAAACAAAAAGTATAAACTCAGTCGGCCAAATTCTTTTCCTTCTTTCTCATCGTGAGGATCGCAATGATGCAATCGCACTCAACAGTTCACTTTCTCTTCTTTCCCTTCTCTCTTCTTCTTTTTCTTCGGTGTTGGACAGACGGCGACTGCAGAGTGCTCTTACGTTAGCAGGCAAGTGCACTCACAGTGCACTTTTTTTCTGCTTTCTGCTTTCTGTTCTATCTGCTGCTGCTGTCTGTCCACGCATTGCACGTGTAGTGCGGCTGCTTCTGCAGCTGCAGCTGCTCCTACAGCCACTTGCCTCCAGAGGACACACCGAGTGCCAGCACTCATTTGTGCACACTCACCGCACAGACAGCACAAACAGACGGCACAACAGCACACTCACCGACACCGACTCTGATTTCATCAGATTGACGAACACATTTAGAACCTTGATGCTCAAACTCTCTCCTCACCCCAAGGAATCTAAGGAACTCGACGCACATCGACGACCATCGACACCAAAGATTGACTCGATTCATCCCATCACCACCTCCATCACCTTCATCACCATCACCTTCACCTTCTTCCATTGATGGACGACCTGTCAATCTGCAGCGCCGGCAGTGATGTCAACTCTGATGACGACTCGGACCACGATGAGGGCGATGATGAAGATGAAGATGAGGACGAGGATGAGGAGGACGAGCAGATCAAGGACAGCGACTACGAGAGCTCGATCAAGAGGAGGAAGGGGAGGGCGAAGAAGACAGAAGATGCGGCGACCGGGCTGCTGGGGCCGGAGGCGAAGAGCCGGTTCAACAACGCAAACCAAGCCACAACACCGGTAGAGCCGGTGGTGACCAAGAGGCCAAAGATGATCACCTGGTGGCCACATCGGTGGCCTCGGCCACCGCCGCCCTCGCCAGCTGTAGCCTCGAGGACGGCGGCGGAGGAGAACCGGTATCACCAAATCACAAGAACAACACCAACAACAACCGCAACATCGATGGCAGCAACAGCAGCAGCAGCAAACTGCAGAAGGTAAACAAACTCTCGCAGTACGTCCCCTACTCAGCCCAGCTCGAATCGACCCGGATTCAGCTGTGGTCCAACTTGAAGGCGCACCACTGCGAGGCCAGCGTCGCCCAGGGCGTCCAGCTGGAGCGGTGGATCTACGCCTGCAACCAGTAAGTTTTGAGCTCGTAGTTTTTGTATACAAAAAGCCCTTATCAACAATTATCTTTTTATCAGGTATCTAACCGCCTTCGGCCTCGCCTTCACCAAAGCCGACCACATCATGCTGATCCGGCTGTGCTGGACGTCGCTGGTGGCCACCGAAACGGACTACCGCGTCATGAAGATGCTGGCCCATCTTCTCGGGCGACTGCTCAAGTACGTCCTCTTCTCTTCTCTTATCAATCTCCCTTATCAACTTTCCCTTATCACCACTAATGCTCACCCTCCTCCTCATTTCCTAGACTGCCCTCGCTGATCACCCGCTCCGAGCTTCAACTCAACTGGCGAGAACTGTTCACCCTCGTCGAGCGGGTCAACCACAACCACCGGCACGTCCGCAAGCAGACGCTCTACCTCGACTCGGGCCTGCTGGGGACGCTCACAAACCTCGTATCCGCGGCCTCCTTCTACTTCAGCCCCGAATCCACCGGAGAGATGCTCGCCGAGTGGGGCGACTACCTCTGCATCTACTCGAACAAGTTCACCCGCTACCTCTACCTGCTGATGCTCTTCCTCCCACTGCACCTTCCACCCTCGGAACATCACCTCGGCTGGAAACTGTGGTTCGAGGAGATGATGGCCCTGTGGACGGCCCTGCCCACGCAGGACACCAGCCACCACTACAACTACTTTCTCTACCTCTTTAGCAGCCTGGCTAAAAGTGCCTTCGGCTACATCGACTGGTCGCCCCATCTTCCGGCCATTCTTCAGCGGGTGAAGAAGCGCCTCAACTGCAAGACCGCCACCGACCTGGAGCTGACGATGGCCGCCAGCTGGTTCGTCTACTGTATAAGCCCCCGGAATGACTTTCTCGCCACCCTGAAAGCCTACTTCAAGTTTCGCTTTGTCAACCACAAGCGGGTGGTCTGCTACCTGTTGGGCAAGTTCATCCTCCGCCTGAAGCTGGAACGGCGCCTCCGCCCCCGGAAGCGAAACCTTCCTTCTGGTACGACCACACCCCGGCGGAGCACCGACTGACACCGGAACTGATCGCCGACTTCTCCGCCTGGATGTGCGAGCAGTTTGAGAAGATCACCTTTGCCGACTTTGAGATTGAGCACCTCTACAACCTCAGCCTGCTCTGCTCGCCGGAGCTGAGCGCCCAGGTGTGGCGCCGCCTGGCGGTCGCCGAGGAGCGGCCCTTTGAGCCGGACCGCCTGAAGCACGCCCTCTCCCTCTTCGCCGTCTCGCTCTTTCCCATGGTCACCGATGCGGCGGTGGGGCCCGGCCACCGGGCGCAGGTCATTCCCGTCCTCTGTGGACTGCTCCGCTCGGTGAACACCAACGACCATACACTGGCCTTCCTCCACCTCTTTGCCATTCGCTCCATTGTCATTATGGGCATTCCGCTGGAGGACTGCTCTAAATTGGAAGGCGGTGAAGGCTTGAGCGAGGAATCGAGGAAGCTGCTGAAGGATTCAGTGCAGCTGGAGGCCTTCCCCGACGCCTTCCTCGACCTCTGCCTGGCCATCCTCGACTGCAACAACGACGACCTGTTTCGGGTGAGCGCCAAGGGCATCATGGTGCGGAACATCATCTTCGAGGTGCTGGTGCACATCTTCGGGGTGGTGGGCGAGCCAAAACGAGAGGCGTTGACCAGTCGGCTGGTGCACTACGCCACCAGCCGAATCGTGGAGAGCACCGAGGTGGTGAAGATTGTCGACAAGATGATGCTCGCCTGTCTGCTCTCCGATCCCTCGGGACGGACCTTTGAGCTCTTCTTCAGTCGAATCAGCGCCAACATTCTCTCCTCGATTGGTGAGGGTGTTGAAGAGGGTGATGAAACCGAGTCCTCCTCCTCGCCTCGCTACTCCGACATCTGCAAGTCGGAGTTTGTCTACAACTGGCGCCTCCTGCAGACCTGCTTCTCCTTTGACGGGAAGGTGCTGCTCGGCCACCGGCGGGAGATTGTCCACCTCCTCAAGCGGATCTACCGCATCGACTTTGAGGACAACTTTAAGCACAACAATCTGATTACCGACGTGCTCTCCTTTCTCTTCTACATACTCACCTCCATCTACCTGCCGTGCTATGCATTTGACACGAGGGTGGGAACAAAAGAGGAAAATGAAAATGACCACAAAAAGGGAGGAGATCGGCAGACGCAGATTCTGGAGCGACTTTTGGTAAGAGGATTTTGGTCGTGTTTTTTATTGTCAAAGTTCTAACCATTTTTTCCCCGCTTTTCAGAAATTCCCCTATACCTGCAAGCTTCGCCAGCTGCCCCTAAAGTGGCACCAGCCCTCACCGGAGGAGATCTCCTTTGCGAAGGAGCTCTTTCGGGAGTTCATTCGCCCGGAGATGGCCTCGCTGGAGGCGTGGACGTGCGGCGTGGCCTCCTCGCTGGCGCTGGCCAGCTCGCAGGTGGAGAAGAGCTTTGGCATCATTCTCAGCTTCCTCGGCTGCGTCCACTGCATACCCAACTTTAAGAAGGAGGAGAAGAAGAAAGATGAAAATAGTGAGCATTTTGAAGAGGAGGAGGAGGACGACGGCGAGCTGACCCGCAAGTACTTCACCAGCCCGGACCTTTTCGCAATTGACCTCTTTGATGGGGAGAACTTTCGCGAGACGCTCCTTTCGTTGATGGTGGCGGTGGTGGGGAAGCTGCAGCGAGATCACAGCGCCACCTCCGACAATGTCACCATCTTCAAGCTGATAATCGAGGTGGTGGACTACACGCTCTTCAACTACAAGACATACGGCGGGGAAGAGCGTCTCCCACTCGATCTACAAGTCGCTGGTGAAGGAGAAGTCGACGCTGCCCATTGTACAGTATTACTACATTATCTCCTATCAGCTGGTGAGTTGGTTTTCATTTTTTCTGACTGATAAAATCTAAAAGTTTTTTTCGCAAATTCTTCTAGGGCCTCTCCTGCATCCTCAAACGTTGGTCCAACTTTGAGTTCTGCTCCACCCACCGGAAGGCGATGGCCCTGCTGCTGGAGCTGTCCACCTGCACCAGCTCCAAAATTCGCTCTCAGGCGCAGGTGATTCTGATTGACCTGTGGAGTACCTTTCCCCGGTCCTACCGTTCCTGCCTTCCTCAACTGCTGGCCAATCTGGGCCGGGTCGGCGAGGCGTACGACGCCTTCAAGGGGACGCTGTACCTGCTGTACGGGAGTGCCAAGCAGTCGATTGCCCTCTCCACGGAGTGGAAGACGGTGCTCGCAGTTTGGCCGGCCCTGGTGGCGGTCAACAATGCGGAGAAGCCGAAGATTGCCCGCCTCTTTGACGTCTGGTTCCTGCCCCTCTTCACTGACCACTTTCAGACGATGACCATTGAGCGGGGTTTGCTCTCGCCCCGGCTGATGTCTGCCAAAGCCGAGGGGGAAAAAGGTGAAAATTTGTGGAAGGTTGCCCAGAAGAGCGGTTGGGCGGTGCCCACCCTCGAGCAGATAGCTCGTATTGAGGCGGAAATTGCCGGCGAAAATTCGCTCAATTTGGAGCTTTATAATGAGCTGGTGGGGAGGCTGCTTGCCACCTTGGAGGGAGGTGAAAAGGGAAGCCTCCACTGGCGCTTCTACATTCTCGGCTGTACGCTGCTCGACCTGCTGATCAGGGCCGACCAGCCGCTGCCCCCGGCGGCGATTCGCTTCTTCCTCGACAACCTCACCAATGAGCTGATTAGCATTCGCTGGCTGGCCACGGTGGCCGTCAAGAAGATTCTCTTTCTGGCTAAGCCGATCAAGGAGGTGGTGACTGTTTTAAGTGAGGATGCTGATGATGAAAGTACACCCATGTTAACAGGAGACGACGATCAGTCGCTGGAGGACTGCCTGGCCAGCCGAGAGCGCTACGAGTCGACCCGCTTTCACGACAAGATCCACGACGGCTACCTGGACGGAAAACCGAAGCTGGTCACCCGATTCGTCGAGCAGCCACCGGAAGTGCTCAGCCGAGTGCAGATAGTGGGCGACACCTTCCAGGACCCCTCCTTCCTCGACGACCTCTTTCGCCTGCAGTCGATCGAGCAGGAGGGGCCTCGCAGCACCTGCGTGCAGACGGTGAAGCTGTGGAAGCACCTGACTCAGGTTTTCAAGCTGAACCAGGGCGGTGACGCCCTCTTATTCCCTCGAATCGAGGCGCTGCTGGCGAAGAAGAAGCACAACTTCGACAAGTTTGCCCTGGAAGTCCTCTCCGGCCTGGTGAAGGCCTCCCCCTGCCTCCCCTACGAGCAGCTCCTCTCGCTGAAGACCTTCCTGGCGAGGGTGCTCCAGTCCCTGCCCTCCACCTTCAACAAGGAGTCCTACAACCACTGGTACAGCCTCTTTCAGGCCCTCTTCCTCAACCGCGACCTCCGCCGCTGGGGCTGGGTCTTCGGGCACTTCTTCGCCAGCCCCGCCCTCTTCACCGACCGCTGGGGGCCCTACCACCAGGCCAGTTTCATGTACTTCATCGCCACCGCCCTGCCCACCAACTGGCGCTACGCCTCGCTCTCGCAGGCGGTCCTCGACCGGCTCTTTGACCAACTGAGTCACAAGTACTCGTACGTGAGGAGTTCGGTCTCTTAGTAAGTACTACAACTTTTTTGCTGATTATTTTTGTACAATTTTCATCTTTATTTTTCCTTTTTTAGCATGCTCAGCAACGCCTTCCACTACCGAGTGGGCATTCGTAAAGGCGTAGGTGGCAACAACACCGCCCTAGCTCCTCTTGCCGTGGACTTTATTGAGCGCGTTCAGGGAAAGCTGAAGGAGGCGCTCTCCTCGCTGGCGGTCAACCGAGATCAGCAACAGTCGCAGGCGATGGCCACCATCAAGAGCGACCTCTTTGACACTGACTCACCCTCGGGCAGGAGCTAGTCCACCTGCTGGACACCGTCTGCCACTGGCTGAGCGACTGCCTCAAGTCGAAGAGTCTGGTCAACTGCGAGGACGGAAACGGAAGTGAAGTGGAAACGAAGGAACAGGCGGCGGAGCGCTGGCCACTTTGCCAGCTTCCTCCCCCAGCTGGCGCTGATTCAAACGAGCACCGCCCTGAATGAAACTCTACAGCGACACGCCCGCAACGCCATCTCCTACATTGCCGTACAGGTGTACCGGCCGGAGGACGTGCCCGCGCTGCTCGCCTACATCCGCCAGGTGGCTGCCAACTGGAACTGGCACACCCGGGCCGTCGCGAGCACCTTCTCCCACACGCTGGTCTTCAACAACCGTTTCATTCCTCGGCCAACGCCCCCAATGGGTGGAGGCGATGGTGGACATCATTTTGGGGCTGCTTCAAGACGAGGTGATTGAGGTGCGGGAGTCGGCGCGGCAGACGCTTCGAGACTACATCAAGTGGGACTTTTTCAATGACCACGGCCAGCGGGATCGGCTGATTGAGCAGTGCAAGGCGAAGGCGATGCGACCACCCGCCTCCTCATCTTTACCACCCAACGAAGCGGAGTCCACCGAATCGCTGATTCTCCGCCACAGCGGCATTCTCGGTCTAGTGGCCTTCATCTACGCCTACCAGACGGAGATGCCCGACCTTCTGCCGGACATTGTCCTCTTTCTCGCCCGTCGGGTCGGCGACGCCCAGCCGATTCAGAAGACAGTGACCACGGCGCTGCGCTTCTTCCGGAAGACCCACGAGCCCGTACTGGCTGGAGCATAAGCGGAAGTTTAGCGAGCAGCAGCTGGCGGAGCTGGCCAACGTTCTCGTTTCCTCTTCCTGCTTTGCCTGATGATGACGTGATCACCTTTGCAACAATGGACATAATTTCTCTGCAGTGCAATTGTTTTGCAATCCCACTTTTTTCTAAGCTAATCTCCTCACACGTGCATTCATTTCCTCCTTCTCCTTCTCCTTTTTTTCTACCTACTTTCCTATCTTTCTCAACATGTGATATTTGATATTCTTTCAGGTGATGATTTTCATTTTCATTTTTCACTCCCTCTCTTGCCAATAAACAATGAAGCTTTTTAAAAATAAAAACTCTGGTAAGTGTTTTTAATTTGGTGTAAAAGTAAAACAAATGGGAAAACGTTTTTGGTGCCAAGAAGAAGGCGTGTACGAAAGTGGAAAAAAAATAATGTACGGCAAAAATGTGAAAAAGATTGAACTCCATTAGAACTACTTATCTTCTTTGTCCTCCTCGCTCACCTTCTGCTTGATCGTCTGGCCAATGTGCATCTGCGCGTAGAAGAAGGCCTCCTGAAAGTGGCACTTGCGCATGCCAAGGCCTGTCATCAGGTAGGTGGTGGTGGTGTGGAGTTTCCATAGAGTCCACCTCCTTTTCCACAACTGAGGGATCAGTCTGAGCAGTCCACCACCCGCCACTGCTCTGAAAGAAGGTCGACCCTGGAGGCACCGCCTTGCATACCATCTCCTTCATGCTGCTGTCCACGTAGGCGTTCCACTTGAGGGTGGTGGTGGTGGTGGTGAAGAGGATGTGGGCGGGGCCGATGAGAAGAGCCAGAGGAGTTGAATATTCACCCTCTTCACCCTCATGATCATTATCAGCAGTGGCAGCAGTTGTTCCCTTGCTGAGCTGAGCAAAGCAGTGACCGCCAAGCGGGACGGTGACCAGGACGTGGTGGGCGGGGTCGAAGGTGACACTGCCCAGGCGGACCACCTTTCCGACCTTGCCGTCGAGCACCAGGCAGCTCTCAGTTTGACCTTCATCACCCTCATCATCCTCGAGGTCCTTGTGCTCACCACCCTGCGACCACGAGCTGACCACCTGGCGGACGGTGCCGACCACCTTTGCCACGCCCCCCTCGTCCACCAGTACGCCGTACAGTTGACCACGGTGGGCGACCAGGAGGCAGGCGGCAAGAATTTGATTTTTCTGGAGGCGTTTGCGACTGAGCACCTCCAAGGTGGGCGTGGTGGCGCGAAGCACGCCCTGAGCGTTCAGGCAGACAAAGGCCTCTTCCATGCGGTGGTAGGAGAGCAGCGGCAAAATGGAGGACAAGTTGCAAGGGGCGGCGTCCTCGGGCACGCTCAGCACGTCGTGAATGCGCAGACCGCCATTGTTGGGGGCGTTGTTGTGGGTGGGGCGGCCATCGCCGTCTAGGTACAGTGTACGGTGGAACTGAATGGCGGGGATGACAGTGGTGGGCGGCGGCTCGGTGGTACTTTCGCTGCTCAAGTCGGCTTCAAAAGTTGACTCTTGTTTTTGCTGTTGCTGCTGCTGCACTTCGGCGACCAGGGCCTCGCTTGAAGAGGACATCTTGTGCAAAGAAGAAGAGGAGGAAGAATGAAAAATGCTTTGTGTGTTTTGGTGACTGGCAAACAGAAAAAGTGACTGAAAAGTTGTGACGATGAGTGTTGCGTTTTAGTGAGTCAAGTGTGATGATGTAAAGTCATACAGAAACAAAGCAGCAGCAGCAGCAGCAGCAATTGTTGTTGTTGTTGTGCCATGAGCTGCAACGTGTCTACAAGACTCTTGGCAAATTGAGTTTATTTGGCAAGCAAAAATCAAAATCTGAATCACAATTTTTCACTGTTCAAATTAGTTATCTAAACAAAACTACCAGTGTGGTGGCGCTGGAGCCACCATCGCCGCCATCAAGGGCGGCCAGGTCTTTGCCGCGGAAGGACTTGAAGAAGTAGATGAGGTAGCCGGTGTAGAAGAGGAAAAACTGAAGTTACAGAAAAGGTACAGAAAAAACTTGCGTCAACTTTATGTTCACTCTTCTAAAAATTTCCCTAATTTACCTGGAAAAGCCAATCGTTGGCGAAGGTGCCAATGTAGCCCAACTTGAAGACCAGTCGTCAGTCAGGACGCAGTGAAGAGGAAGCAGTTGCGACAACATGAGTCGTTAAAAGAGTGAGATGAAGCGGCGTTCTAGTCCAGCTCCAGAGAAGGACAGACGACTGCTCCTGCGTAGACTTGAAGATCAGTTAGAAGCCAGCCGGCATAAAAGACAGGCAGTGTGCCAGTAGAGGGACCACTTGGTAGCACCTGTCGGTAACGAATGCAGTGAGGAGATCCGTGAGCGGCGAGCGGACTGACTGGCGGTAAGTGCGGAAGGCGACTAGCGAAGTGTGGTCGCGGAGTGAACAGCGTCGAACGTAGGCTTTCACTTGGACAGTTTTGCAAAAGGATTCAGCGCACTATTGTTGTAAATGAGCAGTGTAATCGCGGTTTACGCCCCAAAGTGGCGCTCATTTCCACCGTCAGCTCGTAGAAGAACTTCAGAAGTGAGCAAGACCGTAGCTGGATGAGCGTGCAGTCAGTCCCCCAGGGACCAGTTCCGAAGAAGACCATAGGGGCGGCAGGCAAAAGCAGCATGGCGTTGGAGGAGAATCGCTTGGCTATATCTAACCGATCCACGCTCCAGGACGAATCCAAGAAGGATGGACACCGTGGTGCTCTGCGCAGCGAAGATGAAGCAGCGGAGAGCAAGACGAGCGTAACTTGGTAGAGAACACAAAGGCGCGTTAGCAGAACACGTCTTTCTTACCCCTAACTTCGCTTACTCTCGATGTTCTACCGAGAGCTTCCAATGCAGCGTACTGGTTGCGTGCAGCAGTGGACCATTGCCGGAAGAAGCGGGGTTCTCAAGGCAAAGTCCTGCTGTGGGGGATCGGCAACATACGTTGTGGTGAATGTTTGTTATTAAAATGTGGACAAAAAATGAAAATAAGTAACACAGTTACTGATAACAGTAAGGCAAGCGCTTTTAATGTTGCGTCTTTAATTACTCAATAGTGTCTTTGAATGAGTGCCCCCGCCTGTTGTTAATAATTTAACTTTGCAGTTGCGTAAATTTACCTATAGAAAGGATTTCAAGGCAAAGTCTGTGGGGGTTCCCATATGTGTGAAATTCTACTAAAGGACAAAAAGAAAGTAGTGTACCGTTTTTTGATTCAAACTTAATGTACATCGCTTTTAATTTATGTTAATCGTCATAGGACTTTAGCAATAGTGCCTCTCTTTTTGTATGTTAAATATTTAATTTCAGTTGCGAATGGACTTGAGAGCTTAAAACGACATTTTTATTTTGCTTCCAAAACTTGCAACAACACATCCACCACAACACCAGTTTTTTTATGCTATTGTTAAGCAAAAGCACATAAACCTAATGCGACTAAAGTATGAAATGACGTTGCAGTAATCATTGAACTTTGGAATCAAATAAGTTCAATTTGAATTTTTAATTTTTTTGGTTTGCATTTTGCTGCATCTAGACTTTACAAAATAACAATTTTATTATCTTTTTATGATGATAATTTTTAAACAAACGAAAATTAACCATAAAATGCAAAAAAACTGTGCAAAAAACTATTCGTTTACCAGTTTAGCAGTAAATTCCCTTTATCGCCAATGATCGCTTGATAAGTATCTTAAAACCGTACATCACAAAAGAGGTGTAGATGAAAAACAGCTATGATAAAAAACAAACAAACAATTTAAATTATAAGTAAAACTAAGGTTGAGGTTTAAACACTACTACTTTTCCTCACCTCCCACAACCACTTGTTGGAGAACTTATTACTTCTTGTTACCCTCATCAACTTCTTTGTTGTCTGCCCAGCCAAACCATGCTCTGATTTTTGTCAGATAACGGCGGACAACTGACGATGGTGCAACAAAGGGGACTAAAATGGGTTTTTTAGCAAAAAAAACTTTTAAAAAAGTTTTTGTTTAGTTTCGTTTGTCCCCTCCCCTTCTTTCCTACCTTCACTGCGCATCAAATCGGTGAGCATGGGCGCCACCAGGGGGTGTGGCCAGATGACGATGGTCAGGTCGAAGGCGGCCACCACCAGGCCGTAGGACATCACGGCCAAACCGACCGAATGGTGCAGTGTAAGACTGTGAAAGATGGCCACCGGAAGGTCGTACTGGCGGTAGGCCTCGCCCAGGAGGGAGCTCAGGCCTAGGCGGGTGGCGCCCAGCAGCACGTAGGCGCCGGTCAGCAGGCGAAGGGGCGTCAGAAGGCTCAATAGCGGTTTGCCAACATTTTCAGCGTACTGACGAGCAATCTTCGCCGAGGAGGGATAGCTAAAGTAGAAGTGTAGTAGCCGGCGGGACATGTCTTGTCCAGGACTCTGGCAGTACACTGTGTGTAGATGGTTAAAACTTATTATGTAAGTTTTTTAAAAAGTTACTTTTAAAATTGTTAAATTAAAGTTTTTTTAAAACGCTATTTTTGTTGGAACAAAATAAACATTTGTTAATTATCTTAATTTTTTTACTTTACGGTAAAATTTAATTGGGCAAAAATTTGTTTATTTGTTTTTTCATTAATTAGGTTTACTTATAACTTACTTGTTGTATAAGAAACAAGAACATTTCAATTGCTTTTTAATATGTTGAAAAAAACAATTGCCTTGTTTACTTCAAACTTAATAACTTTGTTACAACAAAATTTTATTTTATAATTAATGCTTTATTTAAAATTATAATGATGACTACATTTTGTTAAATGTGTTTTTATTTTTTTTAATAGTACTAGCAGAGCCAGCATAAACTCAGTTTATGCAGTGTACTCTTGAATCAATGTATTTCTAGACGTTTAAGACGTTCTAGACGTAGAAGATTTCTAGACGTAGACGTAGACGTAGACGTAGACGAAGACGTAGACGTAGACGTAGACGTAGACGTAGACGTAGACGTAGACGTAGACGTAGACGTAGACGTAGACGTAGACGTAGACGTAGACCTAGACAAAGACTTAGACGTAGACCAAAACTTAATTCTAAACTTAAATCTAGACCTAGAAGAAGAAGAAGAAGAAGAAGAGAAGGGGAAGAAGGGGAAGAAGGGGAAGAAGGGGAAGAAGAAGAAGAAAGGGAAGAAGAAGAAGGAGACGTAGACGTAGACGTAGACGTAGACGTAGACGTAGACGAAGACGTAGACGTAGACAAAAACCTAGGGAAAGGGGAACGAGGGGAAAGGGGAAAGCGAAGGCGAAGGCGAAGGCGAAGGCGAAGGCGAAGGCGAAGGCGAAGGCGAAGGCGAAGGCGAAGGCGAAGGCGAAGGCGAAGGCGAAGGCGAAGGCGAAAGGCGAAGACGAAGGAGAAGAGAGAAGTAAGAAAGAAAAGAGAGTAGGTCAAGAGGTAGGAGGTGAGAAGAAGGTGAAAGAAGTGAAGAAGAAGGTGAGAGAAGGATGAAGTGAAGGTGATAGAAGGTGAAGAAGAAGGTGATGAAGAGAGGTGAAGAAGAAGGTGAAGAAGAAGGTGAGAAGAAGGTGAAGAAGAAGGTGAAGGAGAGAAAGGTGAAGAAGAAGGTAGAAGAGTAGAAGAGAAGAAGGTAGAAGTAAGAGGTGAGAAGAAGGTGATAGAAGATGGAAGGTAGAAGAAGAAGGATGAAGAAGGAAGAAGGTGAAGTGAAAGAGGTGAGAGAAGGGATGAAGAGAGAAAGAGTGAGAAGAGGTAAGAAGAAGTGAGAAGAGTAGAGAAAGTAGAAGAAGTAAGAAGAGTGATGAGAAGGTATGAGAAGGTGAAGAAGAGTAGTGATGAAAAGGGAAGAAGGTTAGAAGTGAAGAAGAGTGAGAAGAAGAAGGTGATGAAGAAGGTGAGAAGGGAAGGTGAGAAAAGGTGAAGAAGGTGAAGAAGAAGGTGATGAAGAAGGGGAAGAAGGATGAAGAGTGAGAAGGTGAGAAGAGGTGAGAAGAAGGTGAAGAAGAAAGGTGAAAAGAAGGTGAAGAAGAAGGTGAGAAGAAGGTGAGAAGAAGGTGAGAAGAAGTGAAGAAGAAGGTGAAGAAGAAGGTGAGAAGAAGGTGATGAGAAGGTGAGAAGAAGGTGAAAAGAAGAAGGTGAAGAAAAGAAAGAATGAGAAGTGGAAAAAGAAGGTGATGAAGAAGGGAGAAGAAGGATGAAGAAGGTGAGAAGAAGGTGAAGAAGGTGAAAAGAAGGTGATAGAAGAGAAAAAGGTGAGAAGAAGGAGAGAAGGTGATGAAGAAGGATGAAGGTGAAAGAAGGTGATGAAGAAGAAGAGAAGGTGAAGAAGGTGATGAAGAAGGTGATGAAGAAGGTGAAGAGAGGTGAGAAGAAGGTGAAGAAGAAGGTGAGAAGAAGGAAGAAGAAGGTGAAGAAGAAGGTGAGAGAAGGGAAGATGAAAGAAGGTGATGAGAAAGGATGAAGAAGGAAAGGAGAAGGATGAAGAAGGTGAGAAAGTGAAGAAATGAGAGAAGGTGAAGAAGAAGGTGAAGAAGAAGAGGTGAAGAAGAAGGTGAAGAGGAAGGGAAGGAAGGATGAGAAGAGAAGAAGAAGGTGAAGAAGAAGGATGATAGAAGGTGAGAAGAAGGTGATGAAGAAAGGGTGATGGAAGAAGGTGATGAAGTAAGAAGAAGGTGAAAGAAGAGGATAGAAGGTGAAAGAAGGAGAGAAGGTGATGAAGAAGAGAAGAAGAAGGTGATGATAGAAGGAGAGACGAGTAGAGGAAAGAAGAAGAAGAGTGAGAAGAAGGGAAGAAGAAGGTGAAGAAGAAGGAGAGAGTGATGAAGAGAGAAGAGGAAGAAGGAGAAAAGAGAAGGTGATGAAGAAGTGAAAGTGAGAAGAAGGAGAAGAGAGAAGGTGAAGAAGAAAGGAGAGAAGGAAGAGAGGTGGAAGAGTAGAAGGTGAAGAAGAAGGAGAGAATGAAGAAGGAAGGTGAAGAAGAGAAAGGGAGAAAGAAGAAGAGAAGAAGGTGAAGAGAAGGATGAAAGAAGAAGGTGAGAAGAAGGTGAATGACGAGGAGACAGAAGAAGAAGGGAAAGACGAGACAAGAGAAGAAGAAGGTGAAGGAAAGGTAAGGTGAATGAAGAAGAGGTGAGGAAGAAGGTGAGAAGAAGGTGAGAAAGAAGGAAGGTGAAAAAGAAGGTGATGAGAAGAAGAAGGAGAAGGTGAGAAAAGGGAGGAGAGAAGGTGATGAAGAAGGTGATGAAGAAGGTGAAGAAGAAGGTGATGAAGAAGGTGATGAAGAAGGTGAAGAAGAAGGTTGGAAGAAGAAGGTGAAGAAGAAGGTGATGAAGAAGGTGAAGAAGAAGGTGATGAAGAAGGTGAAGAAGAAGGTGAAGAAGAAGGTGAAGAAGAAGGTGAAGAAGAAGGTGAAGAAGAAGGTGAAGAAGAAGGTGAAGAAGAAGGTGAAGAAGAAGGTGATGAAGAAGGTGATGAAGAAGGTGAGAAGAAGGTGATGAAGAAGGTGAAGAAGAAGGTGAAGAAGAAGGTGAAGAAGAAGGTGATGAAAAGAAGAAGAAGAGAAGAAGAAGGTGATGAAGAAGGTGATGAAGAAGGTGAAGAAGAAGGTGAAAAAGAAGGTGATGAAGAAGAAGAAGAAGGTGAAGAAGAAGGTGAAGAAGAAGGTGATGAAGAAGGTGAAGAAGAAGGTGAAGAAGAAGGTGAAGAAGAAGGTGAAGAAGAAGGTGAAGAAGAAGGTGATGAAGAAGGTGATGAAGAAGGTGATGAAGAAGGTGATGAAGAAGAAGAAGAAGAAGGTGAAAAGAAGAGAGAAGAGTGAAGAAGAAGGTGATGAAGAAGGTGATGAAGAAGGTGAGAAGAAGGTGAAGAAGAAGGTGAAGAAGAAGGTGAAGAAGAAGGTGATGAAGAAGGTGATGAAGAAGGTGATGAAGAAGGTGATGAAGAAGGTGATGAAGAAGGTGAAGAAGAAGGTGATGAAGAAGGTGAAGAAAAAAGTGATGAAGAAGAAGAAGGTGAAAAAGAAGGTGATGAAAAGAGAAGAAGAAGAAGAAGGTGATGAAGAAGGTGATGAAGAAGGTGAAGAAGAAGGTGATGAAGAAGGTGAAGAAAAAGGTGATGAAGAAGAAGAAGAAGGTGAAAACGAAGACGAAGACGAAGACGTAGACCTAGACTTAAACCTAAACCTAAACCTAGACGTAGACGAAGACGTAGACATAGACTTAAACCTAAACCTAAACCTAGACGTAGACGTAGACGTAGACGTAGACGTAGACGAAGACGTAGGACGTAGACAAAACCTAGGGAAAGAAAGGGGAAAGGGGAAAGCGAAGGCGAGGCGAAGGCGAAGGCGAAAGGGGAAGGCGAAGGCGAAGGCGAAGGCGAAGCGAAGGACGAAGGCGACGGCGAAGGCGAAGGCGAAGGTGACAAGAAGGGAAAGACGAAAAGGAGAAAGGAGAAGAAGGAAGAGAAGGTGAAGAAGAAGAAGGGAAGAAGTAAGGCAAGTAGGTAAAGGTTAGGTGATGAAGAAGGTGATGAAGAAGGTGATGAAGAAGGTGATGAAGAAGGTGATGAAGAAGGTGATGAAGAAGGTGAAGAAGAAGGTGAAGAAGAAGGTGAGAAGAAGGTGAAGAAGAAGGTGAAGAGAGAAGGTGAAGAAGAAGGTGAAGACGAAGACGAGAAGACGAAAACGTGAAGACGAAGGACGAAGAAGCAGAAGTAAGAAGAAGGAGAGAAGAAGCTAAGGTCCAAGTAGGTAAGGTGCTAGGTGATAGAGAAGAAGGTGAGAAGAAGGTGATGAAGAAGGTGATGAAGAAGGTGATGAAGAAGGTGAAGAAGAAGGTGAAGAAGAAGAAGAAGGTGATGAAGAAGGTGATGAAGAAGGTGATGAAGAAGGAGAGAAGAAGGTGAAGAAGAAGGTGAAGAAGAAGGTGAAGAAGAAGGTGAAGAAGAAGGTGATGAAGAAGGTGAAGAAGAAGGTGAGAAGAAGGTGAAGAAGAAGGTGAGAAGAAGGTGAAGAAGAAGGTGAAGAAGAAGGTGATGAAGAAGGTGAGAAGAAGGTGAAGAAGAAGGTGAAGAAGAAGGTGATGAAGAAGGTGAAGAAGAAGGTGATGAAGAAGAAGAAGAAGGTGAAAAAGAAGGTGATGAAGAAGAAGAAGAAGAAGGAAGAAGGTGATGAAGAAGGTGATGAAGAAGGTGAAGAAGGTGAAGGTGAAAAAGAAGGTGATGAAGAAGAAGAAGAAGGTGAAAAAGAAGGTGATGAAGAAGAAGTGATGAAGAAGGTGATGAAGAAGGTGAAGAAGAAGGTGAAGAAGAAGGTGAAGAAGAAGGTGAAGAAGAAGGTGAAGAAGAGTGAGAAGGGTGAAAGAAGGGTGAAGAAGGTGAGAAGAAGGTGATGAAGAAGAAGAAGAAGAAGGTGAAGAAGAAGAAGAAAGAAGAAGAAGAAGAAGAAGAAGGTGAAGAAGAAGGTGATGAAGAAGGTGAAGAAGAAGGTGAAGAAGAAGGTGAAGAAGAAGGTGAAGAAGAAGGTGATGAAGAAGGTGATGAAGAAGGTGATGAAGAAGGTGATGAAGAAGGTGATGAAGAAGGTGAAGAAGAAGGTGATGAAGAAGGTGAAGAAAAAAGTGATGAAGAAGAAGAAGGTGAAAAAGAAGGTGATGAAAAAGAAGAAGAAGAAGAAGGTGATGAAGAAGTGATGAAGAAGGTGAAGAGAAGGTGATGAAGAAGGTGAAGAAGAAGGTGATGAAGAAGGGGAAGAAGGTGACGAAACGAAGACGAGAAAGTAGACGTAAACAAACTAAGCGTAGACGAAGACGTAGACTAGACTTAACCTAAACCTAAACCTAGACGTAGACGAAGACGTAGACGAAGACGAAGACGAAGACGTAGACGAAGACGAGACGAAGACGAAAGAAGACGTAGACGAGACTGGAAAGACGTAGACACGACGAGTGAGAAGACGTAGACTAGACGTAGACGTAGACGAAGATAGACGTAGACGAAGACGAAGGACGTAGACGAAGACGTAAGACGAAGACGAAGACGTAAGAACGTAGAGACGAGACGAGACGTAGACTAAGACTTAAAAGACGTAAACTAAAACCTAGACGTAGACGAAGACAGGAAGAGAAGACGTAGACGTAAGACGAAGACGAAGACGTAGGACGACAAGACTACGTAACAGACGAGACAAGACGAAACGTAGACGTAGACGAGATAGACGAAGACGTAAGACCTAGACTAAACCTAAACGTAAAAGACTAGACGTAGACGAAGACGTAGGACGTAGACGAAGACGTAGACGTAGACGTAAGACGTAGACAGTAGACGAAAGTACGAAGACAAGAGTAACGTAAGACGTAGACGAAGACGTAGACGAAGACGAAGACGTAGACGTAGACGTAGACGTAGATGACGAAGACGAAAAGACGTAGACGAAGACACTAGACGTAAAACCTAAACTAAGACTAGACAAGACGTAGGGACGAAGACGAAGACGTAGACGACGTAGACGAGAGACGAGACGTAGCGAGGGACTAGACGAACCGAAAAACTGCAAGACGTAGAGAGACGATAGACGAAGACGTAGACCTAGACTTAAACCTAAACCTAAACCTAGACGTAGACGAAGACGTAGACCTAGACTTAAACCTAAACCTAAACCTAGACCTAGACGTAGACGAAGACGATAGACGTAGACGAAGACGAAGACGAAGACGTAGACGAAGACGAAGACGAAGACGTAGACGAAGACGTAGACGAAGACGTAGACGAAGACGTAGACGAAGACGTAGACGAAGACGTAGACGAAGACGTAGACGAAGACGTAGACGTAGACGAAGACGAAGACGTAGACGAAGACGAAGACGAAGACGTAGACGAAGACGTAGACGAAGACGTAGACGAAGACGTAGACGAAGACGTAGACTAGACTTAAACCTAAACCTAGACCTAGACGTAGACGAAGACGTAGACCTAGACTTAAACCTAAACCTAGACCTAGACGTAGACGTAGACGAAGACGTAGACGAAGACGTAGACGAAGACGTAGACGAAGACGTAGACGAAGACGTAGACGAAGACGTAGACGAAGACGTAGACGAAGACGTAGACGAAGACGTAGACGTAGACGAAGACGAAGACGTAGACGAAGAGAAGACGAAGACGTAGACGAAGACGTAGACGAAGACGTAGACGAAGACGTAGACGAAGACGTAGACGAAGACGTAGACGTAGACGAAGACGAAGACGTAGACGAAGACGAAGACGAAGACGTAGACAGAACACAACGAGAACGAAGACGACGACAAGACGAGACTAGACGAAACGTAGACGAAGACGACGAACGTAGACACGAACTAAGACACGAACGACGTAGACGAAGACGAGACGAAGACGTAGACGAACGAACGATGACAGGAGACGAAGACAGCAGAGAA
This sequence comes from Tyrophagus putrescentiae, assembly GCA_024499935.1. NCBI lineage: Eukaryota > Metazoa > Arthropoda > Arachnida > Sarcoptiformes > Acaridae > Tyrophagus > Tyrophagus putrescentiae. Next base: position 8,172,397 of record JAMZRA010000008.1, read on the forward strand.
CTAGACGAAGACGAAGCGAGACTAACGAGACTAGACGTAGACGAAGACGTAAACGAACGACGTAGACGTAGCGTAACGAGACTAAGAACGACATGAAGACTAGACGTAGACGAAACTAGACGAAGAAGACGAAACGTAAGACGTAGACTGAAGACGAAGACGTAGAAAGACGAAAAGAACGAAGACGTAGACGAGACGTAAGACGAAGACGAAGACGAGACGAAGAACGTACAGACGTACGAGACGAAGACGACAACAAGACGTAGACGAGAACAGACGAACAGAACGTAGACGTAGAGCGAAGACGAAGACGAAGACGAAGACGAAGACGTAAAGACGTAGACGAATAGACGAGTAGACGAAGAGACGAAAGACGTAGACGAAGACGTAGACGAAGACGTAGACGTAGACGAAGACGAAGACGTAGACGAAGACGAAGACGAAGACGTAGACGAAGACGAAGACGAGACGAAGACGAAGACGAAGACGTAGACGTAGACGAAGACGTAGACGAAGACGAAGACGTAGACGAAGACGTAGACGAAGACGTAGACGAAGACGTAGACAGACGAAGACGTAAGACGAAGACGAAGACGAAGACGAAGACGAAGACGAAGACGTAGACGTAGACGAAGAACGTAGACGAAAGGACGTAGACGAAGACGTAGACGAAGACGTAGACGAACGAAGTAGAACGAAGACGTAGACGAAGACGTAGACGAGACGTACGAACGAAGACGACGAAGACGTAGACGAAGACGAAGACGAAGACGTAGACGAAGACGTAGACGAAGACGTAGACGAAGACGTAGACGAAGACTAGTAGACGAAGACGTAGACGTAGACGAAGACGTAGACGAAGACGTAGACGAAGACGAAGACGTAGACGAAGACGTAGACGAAGACGTAGACGTAGACGAAGACGAAGACGAAGACGTAGACGTAGACGAAGACGAAGACGATAGACGAAGACGAAGACGTAGACGTAGACGAAGACGTAGACGAAGACGAAGACGTAGACGAAGACGTAGACGAAGACGTAGACGTAGACGAAGACGAAGACGTAGACGAAGACGAAGACGAAGACGTAGACGAAGACGTAGACGAAGACGTAGACGTAGACGTAGACGTAGACGTAGACGAAGACGTAGACGATAGACGAAGACGTAGACGAAGACGTAGACGTAGACGAAGACGAAGACGTGAAGACGAAGACGAGACGAAGACGTAGACGAAGTGACGAACGAAGAAGACGTAGACTGATAGACGAAGACGTAGAAGCGATAACGAAGACTAGACAGAAGACAAGACGAAGACGAAGACGTAGACGAGAGACGAAGACGTAAGAACGAAGACGAAGACTAGAGACGAAGACAGACTAGACTAGGTGACGAAGACAGACGACCGTAAGACGAGAGTAGACGAGACAGAGACGTAGAACGAGACGTAACGATGAGAACGAGACGAAAACGTGAAAGTAAGAAGAGTAGACAAGACGTAGAAGACGAAGACTAACGAAGACGTAGACGAAGACGACTAAGGACGAGACGAAGACGAAGTAAAACGTAGAAACAAGACAAAGCTAAGACGTAGACCAGACTAAGAGTAAACTAAACTAGACAGTAGACGAGACAAGACCGTAAGACTAGACGATAGACTAGAGAAGACTAAGATTAAGACAAGATACTGTAGACGAAAAAGAGAAGAGGAAGAAACGTAAGACTAAACGTAACAGTAGACAAGACTAAACGTAACTAAGAGTAGACAAAACGATAACGTAACCTGACAGAGTAGACCTAGACAAAGACTGACGTAGCACTCTTAACAAAGTCCTAGACTAGACCATTACTTACCTAAGCCTCCAAAATCTAGACTAGAGAAGATAAATAAAGAAGGATTAATGTTGACAGGATCATGTGTTAATGGAGAAGAAGCAACGGGGAAGAAGAAAAAGAAGCGAGAAGAATAAGAAGCAGAAAACTAGATTAACCTAAACCAGCATGACCAAACATTAAGCTAAAAGTTTCAGCAAATCTATGACCAAGCCATTCATTTGATGTACTTGACACTGTCCACCAGCCGTCGTCTTGTAGCATGCTTTGTTACTCATGCTTACCCATCGTTACAATCACCGATAGCTATTCCTTGCCGCAAAGCAAGAGAATTCGATGTACAAAAGCATTGCCAACGGTAAGCAAACAGCAAACTACATTTTAACTAATGTAAACCCTTTTATGTATTCCTATGAAGCACGGAAGCATTTTTAAGGAGGAGATTAACTTATAACATTTGTAATCACAGGTGAGCAACATATTTGTCATAATGTTGATTTTTTTATGTTTTTTAAAAACTCATTTTGCATATTTAATTTACATGTGAAACGAGTCCACCACACATGTCATTTTTTATTAGTTGGCAGTTGATGAAACTGCTTACCAAATCAAGTAAAATCAGTATTAAATGAATTCAAAACTAATTTGTGTTTGATAAAAGATTTAAAAGAAAACATGACAAATGAGCTATAGAAAAAGAAAAACTAAAAAGTAAAAAAAGTTAAATGTAATTTATTTTTGCATTTTTGCATTTTTTACCTCTAATAACCACTTGTTATTAATTCGCGCGTGATGACCAAAGGTAAAAGTCACTTTCTTCTTTGTCCTAAGCACTTCATAGTAGGACATTAGTTTCAGTTTAAACTGCAAAATGCCCCCTCCTACTCCACACTTGACACAGTTCATCTGAACGCGGTACAGCTCACCGGCACCACCACTGTACAAAACTTTGATTACGGGAGACAAAAAGAGCAAAAGGGCAAATGAACCAATTGTTAAAACAAAAACTCCATTGTAGTACACTTTGACAAAAAAGGGCACTGGAAGGAAGTAGAGGAGGCAGAGGATAGAGACGCTGATGAAAAATATTGAAAAGTAGTACCAGAAGATGAGCACTGAAGCAAAGTGTCGGTTAAAATGAACCAAGTCAACTAACAGTTTGGTGTGCTCTCGCATAAAGTGGGTTGTCCTAATTGAAATTGAAGTAATTGAGTGTTTGTTTTTGTTTGGATGAAGCTTATGCTTAAACAAGTTCCGTTTATTTTTGTCTTCCACAACGGCAACTGCAACCGTTTTCATCGGCACTCTAAATGCCCGCCTAAAGATCTCCCTACCGTGAAGAAGCCACGCGTAGGAAACAAGCGGAAGAAGTTTGTAAAAAAGAATAAATTTTTTAACAATGTAAAATGTCAGTGCAAGAACAATAAAATAATCGGCAAAATACTGAATAATTTGAATCAGTAGGACGGTTCGGTAAAGCGGCCAGAGTGCAATCACAATGTAGTGAATGATAATAGCAGATATTCCATAGTTAAAAAATGGAGCAAACAAAATTAAAAAATTTTCCGTATAGTAATCGAGGAGAGCTATTTGGTTTCGGGTGGCGCGAGAAAAAGATCGAAAGTAAACTAGTGGACAAGTGGAGCTTTGAGGAGAACTGACCAAAATGCTGTTGTGCAAAATGGACTGCCACAAATTGATTAGTTTTTGTAGAAAAGCACCGTTAAAGTGCTTTAAAGCGCCCAAATTGGAGGACAACTGAGAACTGTGACTGCAGCCAAGATCGGCAGCTGTGATCGTAAAGCAAAAAAAGCAAAAACATTTTTTGTTTGTTTAAAAGAACATTTAAAAAACATTTTCTCTTCCGTTTTACACTACCTCGATTAAGCACCACCAAGTCCACCAGCATGGGCGCCACCTTGGGGTGAGGCCGCAGAAGAAAGACGTAGTCAAAGACAATGACCAGCAGAATGAGAAGAAGAACCACCAGGCTTGAGCTGTAACTGGTCATCAGTCGGGTGAAGACGGCCACCGTCAGGTCGTACCGATCGTACGCCTCTCGGAAGACGTAGTTGAGGCACATTCGAATGGCTCCCGCCAGCAGGTAGGCGTAGTGGGCCAGGCGAAAGGGCGTCAAGATGTCCTTCAGGGGGCGGTGAACATTGGCGGCGTAGGTTTGGACCATGGCCGCCGAGGAGGGGTAGGTAGCGTACCGGAGCAGCAGTCGGAAGTGGGGCATATTCTCAATGATGAAACTTTTGCTTTTTAGTTGTACAATATAGTAGTGTTTTTTATTGTTGCTTGCGTTTAATTTGCAAGTTTTGTTTTAGACATTTATTTTTGTAAATAAAGTAAAATGTTTAGCAAACATTGTTCTTTTTTTACAAATTGCCAATTACTGGTTTTCTCATTAAAAATAAAATGACATTTTAATTGCTTTTCAATGTGTGACTAAACAAAACTGTTTATTTAGTTTTTTTTTCACTGGAATCCAATAGCAATGTTTAAACAAATATTTTATTTTTTATTGCTAAATGTTTTCCGGTAATAATTAGTTTGATTGCTAATAATGTTTTTTATTTTAACAAATGATTTTAAAAAAAAACGTTAAACAGAACTACAATCATTAAATTGTGGTTTCAAAGATTGCTTGGCAAAAAATTTAAAAGCAAACATAACAAATGAGCTATAGAAAAAGAAAAGCTGCAAAATAAAAAAAAGTGATTTTTTGCTTTTTTCATTTTTTAATAATTTTTACCTCCATTAGCCACCTGTTATTAACTCGTGCGTGATGACCAAAGGTAAAAGTTACCTTCTTCTTTGTCCTAAGCACTTCATAGTAGGACATTAGTTTCAGTTTGAACTGCAAAATGCCTCTCGATCCGCTGTTGCCACTGCCACAACAGCTCATCTGAACGCGGTACAGCTCACCGGCTGCACCACAGCTGTACAGCACCTTGATGACCGCAGAGAGACGGTGCAGAAAGGCAAATGAGCCAATCGCTAGGACGTAAACGACGTTGTAGTACACCTTGATAAGAAAGGACACCGGGAGAAAGTAGAGGAGGCAGAGGATGAAGACGCTAATGAACAGTACTGAAAAGTAGTACCAGAAGATGAGCACTGAAGCAAAGTGTCGGTTAAAGTGGACCAAGGCGACCAGCAGTTTGGTGTGCTCTTGCATGAAAAAGGTCGTTTTTATTGAATTTAAAGTTATTGAATGGCTGCTTTTGTGCGGATGTAACTTATGTCTCATCGGCACTCGGTTAAATGCCCGCCTAGTGATCTCCTTCACGTGAAGATGCCAAGCGTAGCAAGCAAACGGAAGAAGCTTGAAGAAAAGCATCACCTTTTTTAAAGTGTACAATAACATGACATAAACAATAGTAAAATCTACGAAATACTGAATAACTTGAATCAATAGGACGTCTTGGTAAATTGGCCAGAGTGCGATCACAATATAGTGATATATGCTAACGGTTAATGCATAGGTGTAAGTAGGAACGACCAAAATTAAAACATTTTCCGTATAGTAATCGTAGAGAGCTAATCGGTCTCGGGTGGCGCGAGAAAAAGACCGAAAGTAAACTAGTGGACAAGTTGAGCTGCGTTGAGAGCTGATAAAAGTTTTTGGGTAAAAGATTGACCGATACAAGCTGAACACCAACTTTTGCAGAGAAAAAAAGCTGAATTGTTTTAGAGCTCCTGAATCAGAGGACGACTGAGGACGACTGCAGCCAGGTTTGGCAGCTGCTGTAAGGCAAACATTTTTTAAACATTTTATTTTTAGTTTTAGTTTTTTAGTGTTTTACACTACCTCGATTACGTACGACCAAGTCGACCAACATGGGCGCCACCTTTGGGTGAGGTCGCAGGAGAAAGGCGTAGTCAAAGACAAAGGCAAGCAAAATGAGAAAGAAGACAATGAGGCTGGACATGTAAGTGGCGGCGGCCTCGGTGAAGACGGCCACCGGCAGGTCGTACCGATTGTACGCCTCTCGGAGGACGTAATTCAACAGCAAACGAATGCCTCCCACCAGCAGGTAGGCGTAGTGGGCCAGGCGAAGGGGCGTCAGGATGTCCTGAAGTGGGCGGTGAACATTGGCGGCGTACGTCCTGATCATGGCCGCCGAGGTGGGGTAGGTGCTGTAGCGGAGCAGCAGTCGGAGGTGGGGCATGATTTCAATGATGAAACTTTATAAAAAAATAAAGTAATGTTTTATTGTTGCTTGCGTTTAAATTTTAATTTTTTTTTTTGATAGTTCATTTTTGTGAATAAAAAAAATGTTTAGCAAACATTATTTTTTACAATTTACTAGTTAATATTTTTTTTCATTAAAAAGTAAATGACATTTTAATTGCTTTTCAATATGTGTAAGCAAAACTGTTTATTTAGTTTTTAACTTGAATCCAATAACAATGTTTAAACAAATATTTTATTTTTTATTGCTAAATGTTTTCCGGTAATAATTAGTTTGATTGCTAATAATTTTTATCATATTTAATGATTTTAAAAGTACACTTCAAAACACAGAACTACAATCATTAAATTTTGGCTTCAAAGATTGCTTGGTAAAAAACTTAAAAGAAAACATAACAAATGAACTGTAGAAAAAGAGAAGCTGCAATATATAGAATAGAACAAAAATTAAATATTTTTTTATTGTTTTTATTCGCGCATTTTTTTTACCTCCAGCAACCACTTGTTATTAACTGGTGCGTGATGACCAAAGGTAAAAGTCACCCTTTTCTTCGTCCTAAGCACCTCATAGTAGGACATTAGTTTTAGCTTGAACTGCAAAATGCCCTCGACTTTACCTCCACAGCTCATCTGAACGCGGTACAGCTTCTCAGCTGCGCCACAGCTGTACAGCACCTTGATGACCGCAGACAGACTGAGCAGGTAGGCAAATGAGCCAATTACTAGAGCGTTAATTACGCCGTAGTACACCTTGATAAACAGCGACACTTGGAGAAAGTAGAGCAGGCAGAGGATGAAGATGCTAAAGTACAGCATTGAAAAGTAGTACCAGAAGATGAGCACTGAAGCAAGGTGCCGGTTAAGGTGGACCAGGGCGACCAGCAGTTTGGTGTGCTCTCGCATAAAGTGGGCTGTTCTAATTGAAATTGAAGTTATTGAATGGCTGTTCTGGTTTAGATGAAACTTTTGCCTAAACAGCTTTTGTTTATTTTTTTCATTAATCACAGCTACAGCAACCGTTTTTATGGGCAGTCTAAATGCCCGCCTAGTGATCTCCTTCAGGTGAAGACGCCAGGCGTAGCAGACAAGTGGAAGAAGTTTGTAGAAGAAGACCACCATTTTTAAAGTGTACGATAGTGCTGCGAAGCAAATGGAGAAATCGGCAAAATACAGAATAATTTGAATCAGTAGAAAACGCTGGCTAGTCGACCAGATCGAGATTACAATGAAGGCGTAGGCGCCCACTGTTATTCCAAAGGTGCAAAGGGGACTGACAAAAACTAGAAAACGCTCCGTGGAGTAGTCTTACAGCGCTAGACGATTTCGAGTGAGGCGAGAAAAGGACCGGAAGTAAACTAGGGAAATAGTTGAAATAGTTCAAATAGGCGAACGCCTCCCCCCAGCAGGTAGGCGCAGTAGGCCAGGCGAAGGGGCGTCAACTTTGCCTGAAGTGGGCGGTGGACATTGGCGGCGTACGTTTGGGCAATGGCCGCAGAGGAGGGGTAGGTAATGTACCAGAGCAGTAGTCGGTGGTGGGGCATAGTGGTGGGGCAGTGATTGCACTGACAAGTGTTAAAATGTCGATGGAAATGGTGACAAAAATATTTTTTGTTTTATTTAATGTATTTTTTATTATTGCATTTGTTTTACTTTCAAACCTATTTTGTTATTTTTTTTAAATATCAAATATTTTTAACAAAGTGGCCCCTTTTTCAAGGTGCAAATAAATGGTTTTTTATATAAAAATAAAATGACATTTATAAATGCGTTTTTTAATAAGTTAAAACTAAATTGTGTTATTAGGTTTTTTTGTTTCTTTTATAATTGTAATAACAATGTTTAAAATTGACTATTTTGTTTTTATGACTAAATTATTTAATGGGAATAATTAGTTTGATTTCTGCCAATGTTTATTTTATCAAATGGAAGCAGTTTCATTAACTTTTAATTCTTAGGATTGCTGGGTAAAAAATTTAAAAGCAAACATAACAAATGAACTGTAAAAAAAGAAAAGCTGCAAAATAAAAAATTTACCAATGTTTAGCAACATCAAGTTTTTAACATATTTACCTCCAATAGCCACTTGTTTTCCACTCTAGCGTGAGGTCCAAAAGTAAAAGTAACTTTTTTCTTTGTTTTCAGCACCTCATAGTAAAACATAAGTTT
>JAMZRA010000008.1:8189528-8320003 GCA_024499935.1 Tyrophagus putrescentiae
GAAAAACGGACGAAAACGTAGGTTTTGGGGTTTTAAAAGGAAAACGGGCGACCAGAGGTTTTCTGGGCTCTGAGGCCGGTTTTTTTGGTTTGGGGTTGGGAAAACAACAGGATTTGTGAGATCCATGTTGGACGAGCTGAAGCAGCACAACGTGGTATAGGATGCGATTTCGTGGAAAAGCTTTTTCATGAGAAGGGTGAAGGGGGAGCAGCAGCTTTATGGGGAAAAAAAAGTGTGTGTCCCCGGTGTCTGTGTCTGTGTGTCACTGTGTGTCAAGTGTTTAAACAGTGATAAAGAGTTAGTGGAGGTGTAAAATTGTGAAATTTGTGTTTGTGTCACGGGGGAAGTGTTTTATAGGAAAATTCCCCCCCCGTGATTAGTGCCGAAGTGGCCGGTGAGCGTCGGTCAAGCGGTCACGTCACCCTATTGGGGGGGCCCAAAATTCTCACTTGTGGAAATCTCCGGAGGAGTTGGATAGCCAAAAAAGGAGTTTATGAGGATCGAATGGTGCGGCCCCCCGGCAAGACGGTTCTTTAACGACTAGGTCGAGGTTTTTTGGGGGGTTTAGTGTCCGACTTAATTGGGATTTCCAGCGGGATGAGCGTACGGGGGTCTCTGGCTTTGACACGGTCTTACCCCGATCGGTTGTCCGTAGGAAACCGTGCCCCACCTGTCATCACGGAGCGGTTTTTACGGTGTTCGATGATTCCGTTTTTGGCCAATTTAAACAGGAGGCGTTGGGGTTTTTCGTAGAAAGACGTCGTTAGGTTGAATTTGGGCTTTGAACGAAGTGAGAGGTTTGTGGTGCATAGATTTCAACTGGAGAAAATAGTGGTCGTGAAAATTGTCCAGAAATGCGTTTTGTGACGAATTGGCGAGGGGGACTCCTTGAGATGTCGGTTGTCGATGTGGAAAGGGGTTGACAACGCGAGGGAAGTTTGGGCGAGAGAGCATTTTCCCGCAAAGAACAAATGAGCAGGTGTCACGGACTTTTTCTTCGAAAGTAAAAAGGTCGGCTATTTTATTGAGTGCTTTAATTCGTAGAGAAATTTTTTAGTTTTCGGTCAGTGAGAATTTTTTTTTAAAGTGAGCGCTTTAAAAGGGCGCTTTCACTGTTGCGAGAGCTCTCATAAAAACCCACTCTCCCGGTGAGAGTGGGGGAGGGAACAATTTGAGTCGAAGTTCAGGTTAGGTACTCGCGGGTAACGGTGCACGGTTTGAGGAATCGTTTTTTCAGCAATGAGCCGGGAACCGTTGCATGTAGATTTAGTTTAGGAATGCCTAAAGAGGCACGAATTTCTCAGAGGAGGTAAAAAACCTCAGCTGTGTTTGGTTCGAAATGAGCTTTTTAAGATTTGGGTGTCTAGTGTGTGGCGCAGGCGAAGATTACACCGTAGCGCTTTTCCCGGTGTTGGCATGGCCCCCCCCTGGGGAAAAAGGCCCAAAATGTCCAGACCAATTGGTGGGAATTTTCGAGTTGTTAAACATTTGCCCAAATCGAGAATTGAACCCAGGGGTTTGAAAGTAGAGGTTTTACCGAAAAGGGGTTTGACAAATCTGCATTTTGGAGATGAGGTGAACAACTGACTTGCGGAGTTGTGAAAACAGCGGCCCGCGAACAGCTGCGAGCGTTCGGTCGACGCCGGATGTCCGAGGCGGTCGTGTTCAAATCGAAGAGGAGATCGGAAAAAGACTTTGGGGTAGAACCGAAGGGGAGGTTTGTCATCGGTTTAAGTTTGGGCGTCCTTTTTAGCATTCGAGGTTGCAATCGGTCGGTTGGATTCACCAGCACGCATTATGTGTGCCCCCCAAATGGTTTTTTTGATGGGTTCTTTTTTTTGAGGTCATCAAGCTCCGTTGAATTGATTTGTTGTATTCCGATGAGGTGTACATCGCGAGGTCGTTTTTCAGTGAGTTCTATAAGATTCGTGTTTGCCCCAAATCGCAGGATGAGGTCGGGCAAACAGTCGGTTAAAATTTTAGAGCTGCACCCAAGTTTGGATGACGAAACGCTGCATTTGGTTGATTGATTTGGTTTTTTAATTGCGGGAAAACGAGGTTTTCAGTTATGGTCAAACGGTGGCATCAGCAGGGGGAAGGGAGTGTTTTGGCCAATTTTGGGGTTTGAAGAAGGTTCTTTATGGCAGCCCCTTTTAGATGAGGTCAGCATATGTTGTCAGCTGATTTGAACGGGTTGAAAAACGAGCTGAGGGGATCAAATTTTGGATTTGATTGACTTCAATGCGACTGATGGTCGTTGATCGTTTGGATGTTTGTTATCTGTAGTGCAAGTTTTAGAAGAGAGTCTCCACAAACTACAACGTCGTTGAATTTGATAGAATCAGAGGTTAGGTCTGCGAGTTGCAGAGGTAGTTCGCGACTTCAGCGCTCATGAGGAGAGCTCAAGCTCAAGCTCAGGCATGTTGTGTCTCTTGCAATTGTGATTTGGCGAAGATTAGTTCAGTTGATGTTTCAGTCATGGTGTAAGCAGCGACTCCGACTGCATGTTTTACTGGACGTCACAGTACAGAAGGAGTGTGCAGGGGAGCGGTGATGACATTACGTTTGACGGTAAACTTTTTCACCAGGTGCACGTCGTTAATCAGCGTTAGCGCTTCATCGTGCAGTTCTTGGGAAGGTGTCATCCCAGTCGAGTTCGGCTTTCCACAGTTTGCGTAAAAAGAGTCGAAGTTGAACGACAAATGGAGCGATGGGCCATTTGGTGTTCGTAAACTGAGGCGAGGATCGATGAGAAGATCCGTTTTGTGATTCGCGAGTTGGTCGATTCGATTACAGAGGTTTGTTTCTAGTGACAACATGTCCTCTGGAATATTCCAATGGTGGACCTAAAGTCTTAGAGCTGTCGGGTGCCCAGGTGACCAAAGATGATCAAGGGTTGGGTGTTAGATCGCCACTGAGGACGTTCATTGAGGCAGAACTGAAGATGGTAACAGTTCATGCGTTAAGTTGTTCGACTTGCTCGATAGAGAGGTTTTCAACGGCGAGCTAGTAGATATCGACGTAGAAATTGTTTCGAATCAACGAGACAGTAAAGGATACTTCTCGAGGTTGTTTGAAAGATGCTTTTCCATCACAGCATAAAGAAGAAAGGGAGAGGCAGAGGTACCGAACGGCACTGAAGTGAATCGGTACGCGTTGTTGTTCGTTGTTTCGTTACCACAGAGCGAATTGAGCGTCACGATCTGTGGTCGACTTTGATGTTAGAAAAGCTTTTCGATATCAATGAATAGCAGGTTTCCAAAACGCAAGCGAATGTAAAGGTTTAGAGTTCACGATTATCCTTGTAGATGCAGTCATTCAGTGGAAGTCGGTCAGGTTCAGTGCGCTTCCATCAACACCGATCCATAATCTGATGGGTGTCATTGTCCGGACGGAGGCCGCAGTGGGGTGTGCCAGGTCTAGGTTCGGTTCGAATGATGATTGAGCGCGTTCGCGAACGTTGTTGTAACTTCATTCATGTTCAGTGTACTGTGGAAGGCACGAGATTAGGCTTGAGTAGGCGTTGAGTCGACAGAGCGGCGTCTTTGTATGATGAGATCAACTGGACGAATCAGGGAGTTTGATGAGTATTGGAGTTCGACTGATTGGGTAGAAACTTTAGGTTTTTCGAAAAGATTTGGCGGAACTCTTAATTTGAGGTTTTCATGTAATAGTGAAGGGATGTGAGTTTGATAGCATAGGAGTGACGCCGAAAGTGGTTCGATTATACACAAGTTGCAAGTCTCGTGATTGGTCGAAGATTCTTGATAAATCGTAGTATCTCAATTCGGTCAGGTATTGAAAAGTCGTTTATGTATCAATCAATTATAGCCATGGGGCGACAAGTGGTCAGAAATTGTAGGACCTTGGCGACCAAAGTGGTTCAAGAGAACGGAGGACGACGGTGGCCATAAAGTCCGATAGATGGAATGATGGAAGCGTTACCTATCGCTCACTGTATGTTTGCATGAATCCTGATGGGTAGAGGTAACTTAATAGATCTCAGGCAGTTTGTCCTGAATTCTACACTGTCCGGCAGCTGTCATGATTCGACCAAGTTGTTGCGCTACAATGATGTTGAGTTGTAGCACGTGTGCCTTTAAGGGACAAGGGCAGTGGTACTTCTTGAACTGATTGGCCATAAGTGGAAAATACGGCAATTAGGGGTACTTCTTCGCATGCCAATTGGGTAAGTCAGAAGATACGATTGAGGGGTTTGAGTTTGAGCTTTCGCTGCATAGTGGTAATGCTGGGCGATAGAAGAGGTTTTTAAATGATTCGGAATCGAATTGTTCGTTGCCGTCATCTGGCGTCAGGATGTTTACGGCAGTTGTTTCACCGCTGTGGTTTGCGGTAGGTTTGTGATTGCACGCCACCAGTGGGACGATCACTCGGAATGAGGTCACCACAAGGACAAGTGTATTTACTGCGACAGTCCTTGGTGAGGTGTCCAACACGGAGGCAACCGAGTGCACAGATCTTTTGATTGACTATTGACTTTCGTGTGGTGACATCGCGCGTGATTGCAGAAGATCGTAAGATGGTCACCGTTGCAAATGGAGCAACACGAATCATAGGTTTCAATGTGACTGATTTGAGTTGATGCGTCTGAGCTGACGACTTTTGATAAGAAGGAGAAGCGACAAATAGGTTTGCTTTACTAGTTCTCTTTTCTGGGTTCAAGTTGATGGTCGGATAGAATGACGTTCATTTAGACCACTCTTGGTGTTTGACTCCTTGCGAGGTGATCCAAGAATTTTGGGCTGCATCCCAGCTCACATGATCACGATGGTAAGCAGAGTGAGGCTCTGGGAAGGTTCTGGACGATGAGATTTAGGAAACGTCTCGTTGATGGTTGCTGCACTCGTCCAAAGTCTTTGAGAGCTTGGATCCTTCTCAGCAGTGATCAGAAGAGAGGGGTGAGTTGACGAGTACAGGTTCGAGTTTTAATAGGTTTTAGTGTTCAAATGAAACGGCGAAATGCTTTCGCGGACGACGAGTAGGTCGTTGAAACCAGCTTTGCATGCGTTCTTCTCCGCCGCCCCCGGTGGCAAGTCCATCAGCAGTGAGGGTTTTGAGGCAACCGATGACTTCTTTGCCGTGGTTTCCGCATAGGTTCTTAAATGCAAGGAAAATGGCAGCGTCATTGATGCTGGCATCAGTTTCGTACTGACTGGTGAATTCCTCTTCAAATGTTTGATATCGAGATGGTGTGCCGTCAAAGGGAGAGACTTTGGCCTCATCGCCAATGGAGCGAACGACCACGGTTGGGGATTGACTGGAAGAAGGTAAAGACGAAGGCGGAGGTTTTAGTTTTGTTTGTTCAAGTTGAGCTGTCACAACTCAAGCTCGAGTCGTTCTTTTTCTCGCTTGTGCTTGATTTCAAGTGCCTTGTCTTCTGCCGCTTGGGCTCTAGCTTCCTCCTCTTGACGACGCTTCTGATCGTTTTCGAGTTGAAGTCTGATTCTCTCCTCTTCCTCGTCGATGAGGTCGGAGATCTTCCGGAGAGTTTCATAGTACTGCGGTCCGGAGTCATCGTTGATTTGGTGATCACAGGAGAAAAGTGAATCGCTCAACTGTTTGCAGTATGCGCGAGTGACTTTGTTATCTCCGAAGTTGGTTCGAGTGTTAACCGCATTGAAGGCTTTGGTTATGGCCGTACGGATGTTAGCACGTTTCTTCGAAAGTTCTAGGTTTTCATTGGATGGAGCCATGTTGAATCAGTTGTAGGACAATTCAGCCCATCGACACCAAAAAGATTATGTTGTTTGATGTTTCGCTGTGAACGAAGAAACTTGGGCAATGGACTGAAAGATTGTCCGTCGCTGAGACTCGATGGCGGGGGGTTGGATTGAAAAACGGACGAAAACGTAGGTTTTGGGTTGAATGGAAAACGGGCGACACAGAGGTTTGCTGGGCTCTGAGGCCGTTTATTGGTTGAAGAGTTGAAGACAACAGGATTTGTGAGATCACTGTTGGACGAGCTGAAAAGCAGCACAACGTGGTAAGGATGCGACTGCGTGAAGCTACATGAGAAGTGCTGAAGTGAGCAGCGCTTATATGGGGAAAGAAAAGTGTGTGTCTGTGTGTCTGTGTCTGTGTGTCACTGTGGTCATAGTGTGAATCGTGATAAAGAGTTAGTGGATGTGTAAGTGTGAAATTTGTGTTTGTGTCACGGGCAAGTGCTGATAGGAAATGCGCCATAGGCAACAATTTAGTTCTGTTTAGAATAACATATTAAATTAACAGACAAAACAAAAGTCGTTGAACGGTAATGTTATTACTTGCAAAAAACAAAATAAAAACTGCTTCAAAATAAACCAATTTATCAAACAGAAAACTTTTGTTACATTAGCTTTCTTTCATTTTAAAAAACAAATAACTAGAAATAATTATGCATAAAATAAAGTTCAAATAAAAAAATTCACATGATTCCAACTTGTACTGTGTATTTTAAAATTGAAATTTGAATACTATTCAACAAACGAAATTGGACCGCCAGTCAAACGGTAATTTTTAATGGACACTGCCATTGCAGGCACATTAAAAAAAAGTGAAAAAGCAAAAGAATTTGCATACGCATCGTTTTAGTCATCCAAAGCTTTACAAACACTGCACTGCATTTATTACAAAATTATATTATGAAAACTGAGGAAAAGAAAGGGAAAATATGATATATTTATAACCCTGCCTACGCATTTGGCCACCGCCGCGGAAAAACAAATCATTTTTTTTGGAAGAACGCAAGCAGCGCGAAAAGAGAAAGAGCACGGACAGAAAACCGCACATAGTTTAAAAATTCAAATGTTCACTTCACCGGAAAGCTTTTACTTTGCTAAATAAACGCTCTGCCCTGACTGGCAGCATCTGCTTGTCTGCGCTGCTCACTTTTAAATAACTAACTACTAACTACTAAACTGCCAAAATGAATGAATAAAAAATATATTTAAACTTACCTTTTAATTTTAAAAACTGGTCGACTTGCTTCGCTTCTCTTGGGATATTCTCCTGGGATGTTTTTTTCTGCAAATCGCCGTTTTCAGCGTCCAAAGTTGATTGCTGAAGTGCGAAGACGCAGAGAAGTGAAAATTACTACTGTTGCAGCTGGGGAGTTATTTGCCGGTGCACCGTAGATGACCATGTGGATGGGAAAAGAGAGAGAGAGAGAGAAATATTCTGTCAGTGAGATTGTTTGCTGTGGTGGTGGCCGCGCTCTTTGTCGTCGGCAACAAATAATAATTCCCGCTCTCTTTTTCTCTGTTTAGAAAGCTGCTGCTGCTGCTGCAGTTGCTGCTGTCTCAAATTCTGCCGATTCGGCTTCTGTTTCTGCTGTTGTGGTTATTTGTGGTAGTTGTGCTGGTGGTAGAACGGTTACTGCTTCTGCTGCTGCTGCTGAAACCGAATAGCCCGAACTGATATCTGCGTCGCCTTTTTATACAGCGCCGGTGGTGGTGGCAGTGGCCCCGTACAGTGGTACAGCTGGTACGCTGACTTGGCAATGAAAACCAAACGCCACCACGGCCGTACATTGGCCAAGGTTGGGGATCTCTCTCACAAGTTTTCTGGTCAGCTCTCTCTCTCTCTCTCTCTCCTCTCTCTTCTCTCTCTCTCTCTCTCAATCTCAACTTGCCATTATATAGTCGCATTCTGTTCTCTACTTCCCAAATTCGAGGTCTTCGCGAGTGCGCTCTACCAGACGGCATTGAAAGTGATCACGACCACGACCACCACTTCCACTTTGGCTCCAAATGTCCACCATGATCTCTGATTGGTGCACATTGGATACATTGAAGCTTTGGTGAATTTACGCCATCACACACACACACACACTACTAACCAACTGTCCAACCGACTGTCAGTCATTATTAGCCGTCAAAAAAAGGAGAGGAAGAAGAACGGTAGAAACAAGGGGACATTTTAATCTAATTAATATACTCTGAGCGTATCTTTAGAATTTGTGTGTGTGAGCTGCGAGCAAAGTTGGCTTTTCGGACAAACACATAGAAACACACATGCACACCCAAAGTGCCTGAAACTTTAGCCTGGCTGAGTTTTATTATTTGGCTGAATAAACAGAAAGAAAGTGTGTTGTTGTGGTTGTAGTAGTTAGTACCCGTACTAAATCTGAAAACCCCGTGATGCACACACTGTGCCGCCAAAGTGAAAAGTGATCGGCCGAGTGATCTTTAGTGTGGTGATCATTATAAAACTGTGCTGCGGTACTACTGAAGTAGTAATGATTTATTCGAGGAGGAAGTCGTTTGTTGTTAACTGGCCAAAACTAAACCAGTTTTCTGTGGATCTTCTTGGTTTCTGGTTAATTATTGGCCGTTGTAACTGACTAACTGGGCAGGAAACGACGGCTAAACTGCTGCGGCCGCAGAAACTGTCTAAAAACTGTAAAAAAAATAAAAAATAAAAATAGTAGCGGCCGGTACTAAATTTTTTATTTTTTTCATAAAAAAAACTTTTTTGTACATTTTAGACATTTTTAAGTTGTTGATAAGAGAAAGTTGTACACTAGAAAAATTTTGCATTATTAACAATGATGCAAATTACCGCCCCACAAATTTAGCAAAAAATTCTAGACTTCACAGATTTTTATAAGTTTTTAACTTAATTAAAATTGATTTTTTTAGTTTATCTAAACAAAAAACGTAAAAATAAAGTTTCTTAACCTCTAAGCATCTCATTCCTTTGTTTATTTGCAACTAAATAACTGTGAAAACAAAAGTTTTTCTAAATTAGAGACAAATATTTGCGCTTACTGAAGTTTGGATTATTTACCCGCCAACTTTAGTTGCTGTTGACAAACATTATCACAAATTAAACTAGAGAAAAAGGGAAATGAAGAAACATTTAATCACGTGAATTAAGCGCTATTTGTCGGAAAAAGATTCTAATTGCATTTGTTAAAAGAAACAAAAATTCGTTTTATCTCAAATGAATCTTCCTTTTTTTGGTAAGAAAAAGCCAGAAGAAAATACTAATAAAAATATTAATAATAAAATATCTATAATAATAATTTAACTAAAAAAATCTTTTGCAATAATAATCTCTGCTGTTGTTGAAACTCAATAGGACATTTGCGCATCTATCATTTTTTATTTGTTTGGAAATAAAAAAATCATCTACATAAAAAATAAATCTAAAAGGAAGAGAGAAAAAATATTCTAGCACCGCTGAAAAAATAAAACAATACTTTGTTTTTATACAAAAAATAAATTTCAAATCATCATTGTTGCTGATAAAAAATAAAGTTAAAGTAGTTCTAAAACGTAAGAACAGGTAGATAATGTATTCTGTTTCCTGTTTATTAACAAGTTGATGATGAAACTTTCAAAATAAAGAAAGTTAATTATTTGGCATTGCTTCATATACTTCAATTCTATACAGTCAAAATTACAAAACAACAACAACAGCATCAAACAAACTAATGCTAATGAAATCATCATAAATCATCGTCACTATCATCATTAGAAATGAGGACAGTGTTACAAAAGTCCAAACTAAGGGAAAATTAACGCAAAATTAGTACTAGTCGAAAGACTTTGTCAAAAAGCAAAAACAAATAAATAAATAAACTAAAACTACAATCATTTCTGGTTGAAACCAGTTAATGTGATAAATTAGATAAATAAATCTGCATTTGATGATTGTTCAAAAAAAGTATCAAAAACGACCTTACTTGGCTAATTAAATTTAAATGTGGCCTTTTGCTTGTTGTTTGTTTCCTCTTTTTATTCTTTTTCTCTTTGCATTAGACAAAATGAGTACGGCAAGGAAAGAAAAGTAAGACACTAAACCTTGAACTTTATTATTCTCATTTTCTTCATATCTTCGGTTCAATCTCAAGCAAACAACACATTAAGAGGTAAGTTCCGTTTGCAAAGCTTTTCTATTTGGCTTTTTCGGACCGTCTTAAACCGTTTTCCTCCTTCTTTTTGGCCACTTCTCTGGCAAGCCACACACACACACACTTACATTTATTAATACAGAAATTACTGTATATTGTTATTCACTCACTCTTCAATTTTGGCTCTTCTTCTTTTGCTTTATTATTTTTTTGAGTGCGATTTTTAATATCCGAGTTTTTTTCTTATTTCATTCTCAAAGCGGTAACCTTCAGACCACGGCTGTTGTAGCAGCAGCAACAGAAGCAGCAGAAGGACTTTGATGGTGATTAATCTGAGTGCTTTAGTAGTGCCTGGTACTGGAAAGTCGATCGAGCAATTGTTGTACCTAAGTGACCTAAGTAAGCCCTGGCACTCAAAGAAGTGGTAGTGGCCAAGAAAGAAAGAAAAGAAAAGAAAATCTTTTGTGTTGTCCACAAGATAGATAGACTTGACTTGCAATAAAAAAGTGAGCGAAGCGTGTGCCTGTGAATCTGTTTCAGCCTTAGTGTCACTGGCAATAAATAATCGGAAATAAAGTGAAAACTTTTGATCTTGTGTTGTTCTCTGGGCTAGGCTAGCTAAAAGGGAGTCATCATTTTTTTCAATATCTTTCACTTCTGATCTTCTCTCACTGGCAGCAATTATGCCGGGATTTCTTTCTCCAAAGTAGTTCTTTTCCTCCTCTTAGGCGTTGTACTAGATTAAACTAATTGCCGTTCTGATCACTATTACTACTACTACAATCGCTGGCAGCAAATTCCTTCATCGACTATTGACCTTCGGATTATTAATAATGAAAAGGTTATGTGTTTTGAGCTTGCTGTGTGTTGTGCTTGTCGTACAATAGCCTAAAAAAGGCGGTGTACTTTACTTCTATTCTGGCTGATGGTAATGATTTGCAATGCCGACTTCTTTACTGCGACTACTTCTCTACTGATGGCATTGACCTAAAAGATGGCGGCGCCGGTGGTGATGGTCAATGCCATCACTGCCGAAGGTCATTACTTTTCATTCTCCTATCCTATCACTTTTATTGACTTAACCGCTTCTTCTTTAATGCAATTTTTTTACTATTTATTCAGGATCATCAGTTTTTCTGCTTTTCATCATCAGCTAAAAGTTCTGTAAATGCTGTTTACAAACTATAAATAAATTATAACCGCCGTTTTATATTGAAAAATTGTTTAGCAATTGACTGTTTGTTTTGGCAAATCAATTCTCTTTGTCTAATTTATTGAATAAAAAAAGCAAAAAATTTGCAATTTAAAATTTAAAATTTTAAACTTAATTTGAATTTTTTATGTGCGTAGAAAAAAGTGATTTATTTTTAAACATGTCATTTTTCCATTATGTATTGAGGTCAATTTACATACGCAAAGTTTTGTATTAATAAAGTCTAAATTGATTGTCAAATTTTGCAATTGTTCCGTTCAATGGTTCAAGATAAAAATTAAATATTAACAAAAAACTAAAATATCGTTTTTTAAAAATACTTTAAAAGCGAAAATTTAGCAAAATTAATATGGTAGGGTCGTCGCTTGTTAAAAACAATGTATTGAGATGAAAAAACTGAATGTCTGCAAATTTTTCTTATGTCGTCTACTTTTTTCAAAAAACAATCAAAAATGAAATTAAAAAACAGTAAAAATGGCCATATTTGAGACCCAGACAGTGTTTGTGTCTGGAAGTCGTTTTTTATTCAATTTTATTATTTCGAAATCTAATCTTGATACTACTTTTCTTATTGTGTCATTTTAAGAAAAAAAAGTGAATAAGCAAACAAAAAAGCTGGCAAAAAGATTTTCATATTGTTCTTATTTCTACTTTTTGTATTGAAAAAAAGGTTTTTACTTGATTTCTGCTAATGACAGAATATTTCACTTGATAGAAAAAAGTTTGATTGAAATGCACAGAATATCAAGTTGTACAAGTTGTAGTTTGATCATGTTGAAACAGCATGTTTAGAAATATCAAGTCGTACAAGCTTAAACATAAGTTGATTTGCTTTGCTTTTATTAAAAAAATGCTATAATTTACAGTTTTTTTGTTAACTAGTTTGTGAAAAATGTGAATTGTATTAACATTACTTTAGCTATACAATAAAAAATTTTAAATAATTTTGAAACACAAATGTATATTTTTTAGCAGTTTTCCTTTTACTTCACTTATTCTTGTTTTTATTTTATTTTATTTGTTAATTACTACAAAAAATTGTTAAAAAGACTGACATAATTAATACCACATTACACTAATAAACTAATTTATGCACCCAAATTAAACTTTTTTGCTTGCAAAAGTATACAAAAATGTACATCCATTTAGCATTATAAAAGACAAAAGGTTTATTCACTTTTAAAAAACAGAAAAAACGTTGGCAAACATTCAGAAACTATTGAAAATTTTTACTTTTTACTTTTTTCACATTTTCAAATTTAAATTCAAGTTTAAAAGGAGACAAATGTTTCTTTTCATTTTATAGCATCATTTTAACAAACTGGTGAGAAAATATATACAAGCTTTTGAATTGAGTGTCGTTGACACTTACCGTACATTCACCGTACAACCGAGAACTTCTGCTCACTACCAAGTGTATAATTTATTGACTAAATTACGCAGTTAAGATGTCTAAAATGTAACTAAAAAAGTTTATAATTTAAAAAACGATGATAATTACACGGTAGCGCGTTGAGTAGAAGTCTGCGTGCTTGAATGCCAAAAAAGAATAAAGTGAAAAAAACTGGCAAAACCCCCTTGAAACTAGAGGAAAATAGATACATCAAAAACGAGGTCTGTCGGTCGGTCAACTTTGGGTCATCGGCTTTCAGACACTACAAAAAAATTCAGCAATAAAAAAACCACTTTAAAAAGCGACAATGTACGAAAAACGACTGTAACTGAAGACGGCATTGACAAAATATAAAATAAAAATAAAAAACTTTGTGACATTTTTTTCAAATCAAAAAAAAATTCATAGGCACAGAGATTAGTGAAGGTCAGTGCTGAATAGCAAAGAATAGCAAGCAAATAATAAAAAAAACTCTTTCTCTCCAAGGACATCATATGCTACGGCACAATTTTTTTGTTATCTGGCTTCATTAGCACCAACAAACATCCTCCAGCCTGGCCCACAATTTTTTTTCTGATTCTCGGCTCCACCAAAAAATTCCTAGAACATCACACAGAACTGCATGTACTGGAAGCACTTCAAAAAAGATTCAAATTAAGAGGGCGATTCTTTTTCTTTCTCCCTCGATTTCTCGTTCACAATTTCCCGGGACTCTCTCTCTCTCTCTCTCTCTCTCTCTCTCTCTCTCTCTCTCTCTCGTGACGCATCATCATCTCATTGCCACGTCCAGAAGCAGCAAATTCTCTCTCAACACGTCATCATCTAAAAAGGAGCGCACAACTTCTACCAACTGTCATCTGCTTTTTCTGCCTAATTTAAGCGGACCAGCAGCAGCAACAGCAGCAGCAGCAGCAGCAAACCTTAGAAGTGAGGCCAGTGAGTGCTTTTCTCATTACCAGGACTAAAATGAATAAGTGGCCGAGTGAGTGAGCGAGACAACATAAGCAAAACAAAGATAGGCAGCAAACGAGCACTTGGTTCGCGAGATGCTGCATTTGAGTGCACACATACAAGCACTACTTGGATGTCTACTGTGTGTATTTGCATAAAAAATCTATTTTATGCAGCGCACTAGTGTTCCAAAGTGAAGAGAGAGAGAGAAAGAAAACTTCGAGACTAAACGCTTTTGGTAATTTTATTATAATTTCATTTTATTTGTCTGGGACAGCTTTTCTTCTCTTCTGGTTAGAAAAGGAGAAACACGTTTATTTTCCGCAACCGCCGCCGCCACCACCGGTTTTCTACTTTGCACCGAAAAACTAATTTTTGCTTTTTTTCAATATAATGCTTTGTTTTTCTACAACTGGTTCACTTGCATTCTTTGTTTGCACGCACAAGTCTGCTTTCTTCTTTCATCCTTCGTTTTTCTAATCTAATGTCAAACGTAGTTGTGTGTGTGTGCAAACAGTTAACAACAGCAAAAGAAAATAATACAAAAAAGACAGTGAAATGTGTTCTTTCTAACCGGTTTGAAAACGATGCTCTGATATACGAAAAAAAACTGATGCGACAACGGCTGTGGTAAATTGAAATGCACACGAAAAAAATTCAGAATATTCTCTCTTACATTAAATGAATTCATTCTCTCGCTTTTTTACCCATTCACCCAGGACCATTCACCCAGGCACCACCATCAGGCAGATGCAATTTATCTCTTCTCCCAGAAGAGATAGACAAATGGACCTTCAGGAGAAGAAAAGTAAAGAATAAACTCACTCATTTTTGCTAAATAGTAATTTTCCAGCTTTTTTGACACACAATACGGTTAGCTCTGACAACAACTATCTGGCTGCATTGCAAAATTGCCCTTGGCAAAATGAATTCTCCTTCTTTTTCTCGATCTCTTTCTGCACGTCTTCTTTTTTTCTGTACGTTTTTCGCACTTTGGCTCTGTACTTTGGTGCACCGTACAGCGGCAAACAGCAGTCTTGTTTGTACAGAAAAAAAGCACTTTCTACGTGTCTATTATACTTTTATATTTTATCAAATAAGTGATATAACTCTACTTTCTATTTTTTATTGCCCATTTGGTACTCTACCTTTTTTCTACTGTTTTCGGTGGACAAGGCACAAATGTCAGCTCGGTTCATTCGGCCTCCACTTGAAAACATCTACCGCTAAAAAAAGTCTACCGTTTTCAATCGGAAGTAGGTACGACTATTTTTAAACGCAATTACTGAAATGAAAAAAAGGTGAAAAGTAAAAAACATTTACTTTTTACTATTTCTATTTCTATTTCTAGTGATGACAGAAAGCAGAGGCTAAAATAAAAGTGGAACCTACTTTGCATTTTTGCCAACTGCTAAAAAACTGAAAAAAGTAGATGCACAAACTGTCATTTGAATGCAAAAAAATATCCGAAAACTGTATGACGAAAAAGTCAAGTGTAAGATACAGAGCAAAAAAATCAATTAACTGCCAAATTGAAAAAGTAATAACACAAGGACGGCGACAACAACAACAACTACATCAACAAGATTAGTGGCTGGTAGAGAAATAAAGTGCCAAAAGATGAAAACGGAGGAATTTTCGCCAACAACTTTGCCAACTTTGACATTTTGCGAGTTTTGCTGCCATTGCGGCCCCACACTTCAAAAAAAAGTAAAAATATTCATATTGATTGATTGAGAAGAAGCAGAAAAAGAGACAATGGTCGAACGGACCGGAAACAATTTAGAAATAGAAGGCGAAAAGTAAGTGAGGAGCCAAAAATGTGTGGCCATTTGTGTGTGAGAGAGAGGACGAACTGGCTAAATTCCTCTGTGAATATTCTTTCATTGAATTTTATCAAGAGAAGCAGGTTGTTTGTTCTAAGATATAATTCTTTTGCACTTGAACAATGCCAACACTTGAAGTGCTGCTGCTGCTGGATAACACACGAACAAAAAACTAGTCGAAATTTTTTTGTTTTTCATTTTCAAAAGATGCTGCTAATGTAAGATCCATTTTAGTGTTTTTTATTCAATCTATTTGTTCTTTCATTCTCCTTCTTCTTTTTCTTTTATTCTATTAGCTTCCTTTTGAGGTTTGCCTTTTAGGTTTTAGGTTTTTTGTTTTTTTTTCTGTTTCAGCCACCACAGCTTCTCTACCTTTCAACGCTCAATGTCAGTCGATGATTGATAAGCGGAGACAGAGAACACACACATTTTAGTGCACTAAAAAAACTAATGCTGCTCTTGTGTTTAGTGCAGCTCTTGTTATTTTAGTGCCACCACAGTGAGAAAAGCCTAAAAGCTAAATATTTTCTTTTTTTGTTTTTTTCTTCCGTTTTCAGTCATCTCGCCGAAATGCAATCAATCAAAACCGTATTAAACTTTTTATTCCTTCTTTACGCACATTAGTCTGAGTAAAACTTTCAAAGTCTGGCATCAACAGTTGAATGTAAAATAAGTCCCAAAAGAAAGCACACGTTTTTTCTGCTGTACAAACAAGCCACAACAAAACAAATTATAAATTCCTGTTTTCGAATCGTTGTTGTTGTTGTTGTTGCTGCTGATTACCATTTGATTACTGATTTCACTTTTGCTGGTTAAATCGCTGGAACAAAAAAAACAACAAAAAGAAAACAATGTTTGCCAACTGCTAAGCAAAAATTTTTTTTTAGCAGCCCATTACCATTTTTTATGATAAAAAGTTTGAAAACAATTTTTTTAAAATGGTCAAATGAAGGACATTTTTAGCAGTGCACTAGTAAGTATATTCTAAACACAAACACTTGAAACACAAATTGTGAGCGACGATATTGGAATTTAAATTTTAGTCACACGGAAAAACTGTGAGTTTAATAGGGAAAGCAAACACACCTAAACTCACACTCAAACCAGACCTTGTACTCAAGTTTTCGTTTAAGTAAACAGGCAAACATGAAAAAAAATTTGTTTCAAATCACATTGCACCTAGGTTTAATCAAATTCAAATAGTGTCAGCAAATTCCGAGAAAACAAGAGAAAGAGAGAACTAAACATGCTCCCTTGACCCTTCTACAGAACACTAACCGAACACTTGTTTTGCAAATCTAAACTTGCAAACAATAGAACAAAAGATTTCTGTCACAGTCAATCAAATCAAATTTACCGTACAAAAAAAATTTAACAAAGATATTGCTAGGGCACACAAAAGTCAGCTTTTCCCAGTGCAAAACCATTATCTGCACTGATTGTTTAAAACCATTTTATATTTTAGATTGCACAGAGACTGATAGGACGCTGAACAACAACCACAGCCACAAAACCAATCTCAAAGTACAACACAAGTACACACTTTAAAATTGAAAAGCATCTGTTTGCATTTGTGAAATGCGATGCTGGTGGAAATTTGCAGCTGCGGTTTGTGTTTTTTCCTTCACGCCTGCGGTTCTGTTCTCAACCCCTCCCTCCCAAGCCACACTTCACTTCACTTCACTTCACAGAGCACTCAGTAAAGTGCTGCCGATTTGCATTTTGAAGCAAAGTGAGAGAGAGAGAGAGAGAAATAAAGAAAAATTCCGCCGGAAGAATATAATATCGGCAAATGGACCAGAGGGAGCAGCTGCTGCTGCTGCTGCTGTACGGCAAACATCCGCACCGGAATTGAGAGCATCCTCTCCCTCTTCTTTTTCGCCTTTCAATTTCCATCAAGTCGGTCTCCCTGAAGGTAAACACGCACAGACAGCAGCAGCAGCAGCAGCACAAGCTAACAAGTGAGAAAATACCAAAAGTGAAAAGTGGTCGTGCCAAAACGAAAAAAAATTCAATGCAGGCAAAGCAACAGCAGCAGCAGCAGCTGTGGTTGTTGTTTTTTATTTATTGGCAGCGCGTGGGCTGAGAAAAGCAGAAACATTTCACGTTGGCTGGCTGGCTGGCCGTCGTTCCGTTGGGAGTGACTCTCTTTCAGTCAAATGGAAGGAGAGAAGGAAAAAGGGGAAAAAGTGTGATCTTTAGAAGAAAGACCAAAGGAAGCTCTATTTGTGTGTTTCACCTACAAAAACTCACTTGCCTGACATTTAGAGACAGTTTTTTAACTTTGTTTTCTTTTCAAAATAATTCTTCCTTTACCTGCCTAGCCTACACAAAAAAAAGACAAAAACGAAATCAAATTAAGCGGATTTTGACAAACCCCTTTCACATTTTCTGAAGGTGGTCATTTTCTAAAAGTAGTAGTCACCTTTACTTTCTAGACTACCACCACTTATCTTTTTTGCTCGGTGATAAATAATAAAAGATAGAACAGACAGGGCTCCCCTTTTTCTTTACAGTAGAGCAGCATTTGTACACTGTACAAAATATTTCTCTCCCTGTATATCATAGTAACTAACATTTTCCTCTAAAGTGCAATTTAATTTTATCCACAAACAAAAGCGATACATACTACACAGCCTTGTGTGTGTGTGTGTGTGTGTTTGAGTGTATGTCAACTGCTTAACTTTTACTGTTACTGTTTTTTTTCAGCTCAGTTATCCCCCAGTCTAAATGGCAGCTTTATCCCCTTTTCCTTCCTTTTCTTTCCTTCTTTCTGACAAATTGTTCAATCGATGATTTTGACAGCTGATTTCCTCTTTTGTTGAAGACACAGCGAACACAAAAGGAAAATAGATAAAAAAAAGATTTGCCACTGTGCTGAACTATTCTGGCTGTGTTTGGATGAATGGTGTCTGACTGTCTGTATCTGTGTGTAGTGGAAGGCAAAGTAGTGGAAGGCGAGAGAAAGAAAGAATAAAATTTCAAGAAAAAGAGAAGACTGTTTTCAAACTCAATTCAAAAGTCGGCCATTTTGAATCAATTTTGCTGCAGCTGCAGCTGTATCATTTGTGCCACTATATATCATTTTGCCCCCTCCCCTTCTTTTTTCTTGACAAACAATTTATCAGTTGCTTAAAAAGCAGTCACAATGGCACTAAATGGCCTGCTCCAACTTTTTTTTCTGCTGCTGTTTGACAAATCGATTTGTACTGTTGCTGAATTTTTTTTAAAATGAAACAAAACAGAATTAAACTTGCGCACACTTGGGCCTACTTTTGTACTACTTTTATAATGGCAGGCATTAATAACGTTAATGAGAGGGAGGAGAAGAACAATTAATAATTTTTTATTAAATAGAAAATACGTTTAATCTGTGTAGCTGACTTCCGGAACCTGACTTTGACTTTTGCCATTCGTTCTTTTGTTAAAAAAATCTTGCATTCAAACAACAAAAAATGCTTTCTAATCAGTTAATTAAAATTGATAAAAACTGAAAAGAATTTAAAACTCGCTTTGTTAGACCCTAATTCCCTTCAAACTAGCGTCACCATTGTCTTCTTTTTAAAAAATATACTTTAACGAAAACGATACTTTCTCCAGCATTTTTGTACTAACAAAAAAAAGTTATTAAACTGAAACTTTTAACCATTTTAAATCCCCTAACCAGCAGCTGTCGGTTAAACGGGGGGTGGCACTGTTCCGCCGTTTGATGAGATAAATTGATAAGCAGAAAACTAAAATTCTGTTCTAGGCCTGACAATTTAGTGAAAAAGGTTTGAAACGCTAGCTAGCGCCTGTCATATTAGCCCCCGTTTATTATTACTACGACTCCAATCTTTTGGGATCTCCACCCTTTTTTTCGAGCTAAACAGAGTTTTACCATCCCCACCAAAGCTGTCTGACCACCATCAAACTTTATCAAACGCCTAAAACGGGAGGAAAGCGGACCGACCACTCAATGTCCACTTTTTCCCCAAACTGTGTGTCACTTTTCATTAGGCAGCACTTTGAAAGGAGAAGAAGAAAACAAATTCTGAGCAAAACGAGGAATTGAAGAATTTAAAAACACAAGAAAAAAAATTAGGCATCAGAGCAGGGCAGTAGCATTTGAATTAAAAGCCCTGATGCTAGCATTTTATGTGAGTGTGTGTGTGTGGGCGAGAACAGTGCCTGAAAAGTGGACAGCAAAAAAAAGGCTGAATTTGAATTCGCTCAGGGCACAGAGAGAAAAAAGCAAAAACAAAAACAAAAGTTTGCTAATTTGCAGCAGACTGTGCAGCAAACCAGTTTTCGGGGTAGATCACAGTTTTTTTACCAGCTAGATCCGGTTTCTGACGTTAGTAGGCCACTGCTGCTGCTGCTGCCGCTGCATAAAAAACCACTTCACACAGAAGGAAGCAAGCAAGCAAGCGCACTGGAAAATCCCCGCTGAATCCTCTTAACAGCAGCCACCGGTGTATTCACACGTGTAGGTGGACAGATGTGTAGCAGGTGAAATTCCCCGGTGTCGATTCTTTCCGCCCTTCTCTCTCTCTCTCTCTCTCTCTCTCTCTCAATTCGGTGCCAGCTCCAATTACCGCCGCCGTTACTGTACAGTCGTTGTACGGTCGTTGTACGGTGGCCACTGCCGTACAACGACCTAACTGGAACCGACAGGCGAGCCGAGGAGCCCAATTCTGACGACTGCAGGCACCAAATTACGAGTGTGCGTAGGTGGAAAGAGCGAGTAATGATGAGAGCAGAGAAGAAAAAGCAGAATTTCTTTTTCTTCTTCGTTTTCCTCCACTCGCTCTTGATTGTCGCCGACCTTTACTGCTTTTCTCCACATACTTTTTTCCCTCTGCCAAATAGTAAAGTAGTTAGTTGTAGCAAACAAGTATGATAGCTGTACAACTTAGACTTTACTTACACTCGATGAGAAAAAAAATGAAAAAAGAAAACCAGCCAACAAAAGCTCATAATTCGATCTGAATGGATGGAATTTCCACTCTCAATTGCTCTCCCGGGCAAACTCTGAGCAAAGAAAAAGAAGCTCTAGAGGAAAACTGGTGAATCCTGGATCGGGTGGACTCTGATGGAAAAAATTAGTGTATTTTTTCATTTTTAGAAAGAAAGTCTTTCTTTAATATATATTACATTTTTTAGCTGTTAGCAGTTTTTTACCTTCACTACATTTGTCGGCGTTGACTGAGTGTTAGTGACTTGAATTAATAAAATTGATGATATTGATTTACTGCTACTGATGCTGTAATCGATGAGCATCAAAAAGCTAACAAAAATAAAAAAATTACAATAACTGATTTGCAGTCCCTTGTTGCTCGCTTTTCCCCCAAATCTAGTTAATATGATTATGAATTCTTTGTCCTGGTTATTAATTTTTTTTTCTCATTCTCTTTCTCACAATTTTCTTGTGATGTGAGTTAACTTTTTTTTATTTGATACACAAATCAAACAATAGAATATCAGGCAAAAAGTATCAGTACAAGTGCTCTATTCTTTTTTTCATTAGACATCAAAGTTTGCCATTGCCATGCACAGTGCAATGCAATAAAACAAAACAACAATAAAAAAATTTTCACTAGAAAAGAAAGCACACAAAAGTAGAATAATCTACGCAGATTCAGATTCCCAGACACAAACAGTGCACAAACACAAACAAGTGAGGAGAGTCAAAAGACGTCAGAGCGCGCGGGAAAAAACACACAGTGATAGATTCAGAATCCGACGAACTAATCTCTTACTCGCACTTTTTTTCCTAGCAAGAGAACTGTATCTACTAACTCGAGTATTATAGTTCAGCAGATGTTTCAATAAAGAAGAAAGAAGAAGAAAAAGAAAAGAAAGAAAAAGCTGAGGTTGAAGTTGCCGCCAAGCTGGCATCATCGCCAATATTATTATTATTATTTTCTGCCCTATCCAGCAAATGTAGAGAGTGACTGCAGACAACTGGAGCAACTTTTTCACCCAATCTTTGTCACCCAGTCTCTCCTGATGCTAACAATGCTCAAAGTGAGAGAGAGAGAGAAAGAGAGAGCGTAATAATAATTATTATTGCCGCATCACTCTGCTAAGCATCCGCTGGCAAGCCTATCAAGTTGAGAAAGAAAAAAGAGAGAATAAAGTGAAAGGAAGAAAAAGAAGGGCGAGACGTGTCCTGTCATCCGCAAAGGGATTCTACCCATTCTCTCTCTTTCTCTCTCATGTTTTCCCAAGCCCGGGATTTTGTAGCTTCTATTCTCGAAACAGCAGACAGCAGCAGACAGTAGCCAATCTCAAATCACCCGAATTATGTTTTCCCATCATCATTGTCAGTGGGCTGGTGGTGGTAGAAAACTTCCCTATGCACATTTCTAATTGTGCACCCAATCACCCAGGCGATCACATTCTCACGCCTAGAAAAGAAGAAAAAAAGAGAGACCTAGAAATAGTTCGGAGAAAAAGAGTTTCGAGCTCAATCTTTGCAAACCAAACCAAACCGAGCAGCCAGTCAACAAACGACACACCAAATTATGCCAAAAGTTGTGGCAACAAGATCATCAACAGAAGAGGAGGTCTAATACTTTTTATACTTCCCGTTGAGTACTGTACATTACTGTACAGTGCAGAGCAGATTATCATGAAAACCAATGGGTGACGGGTTTGCACGGCAAAGCGTGAGATGTGATGTGTGGTCTTTTTGCTCTGTGCTCTGTGCTCTCTTAATTAGTCGCCCAGATCGAGAGACTGGGTGAAATTTCTTTTTATATTGGGCACTTTTCCTCGTCTCTTATGAGATTTAATTAACTTGACGTGGAGACCAAAAGTAAATCCCCCAACAAAAAACTGGTTCACCACCACATCACTGAAGAGGAAGTTTGGCAGTTTTTGGCAATGATGCCGTTTGCCGTTGGTGGCCGTGAATTTATCGGAATTTGCTAATTTCGCGGTAATTTCTGCTTCCTCTCAAGAGAGAGAGAAAAAGAGTAAATGAAAAGTAGTAGAACACTACCGCTGGTGAATTGAATAATTCCAAACGATTTTGAAGAAAGAGAGAGAGAGAGAGAGATGAAAGAGAAAAAACGGAGGAAAATTCAGAGGAAAGCGTTAATATACTCATTTTAATACTCTTTTAGTGAGCTCACAGCTTGCCCGTACTCTTCAACAAAAAGTACTCGTGAGTCTTTTAAGAAGAGTCGGAGCTCAAAGAGTAGGACAAAAGGGT
The DNA here is from genome assembly GCA_024499935.1 of Tyrophagus putrescentiae. Taxonomy (NCBI): domain Eukaryota; kingdom Metazoa; phylum Arthropoda; class Arachnida; order Sarcoptiformes; family Acaridae; genus Tyrophagus; species Tyrophagus putrescentiae. The sequence goes on from JAMZRA010000008.1 coordinate 8,211,969, forward strand.
AATAATGTGCAATGTGTAATGTATTGAAATAATAATAATGTACGGCAGGGTAGTGTGCACAACAAAGTAACACACAGCAAAGGAGAGAATTACTGCCAACTTGCTTTTGTGTCTAACCTTGAAGTGAAGAATCTTTATTTTTCCATTGAATGCATTAGCCCTCTCTCTCTCCTCTCTCTCTCTCTCTCTCTCTCTCTCTCTCTCTCTCGCCCTTTTCACCTAAATTCTGCTGAGCAAAGCTGCTTTTTTAACAAGATTCAAATAAAAAAAGGCAGAACAAAACTGCGACAAATTTTTTTGCTTTCTCCATCTTTTATTTCACATTCTTGACAGATGAGAGCTCCTGATGAGAGTGTCTACTGAGCAGTTGCACTTCCAATCAAAAAGATGTCTACTCCCGTCTCTCAGCACATTTTCCAAGGACGGACAGTAACTACTACTCAGTTGATATAATTTGCAATTTAAATAGAGAAAAGATGTCATGTTGAAAATTTCTAGAAAACTCTTTACTTTTGATGAAAAGGGAATCTTAAATTTAAGTTTGGGTGACCTTAACCTCGAAGTGTGTAGGGTAAGAAGATCACCAAGTGAGGATAATTAAGAAGAGTCTGCCTAACATCAGAATTTTAAAATTCAGCCTTCTCATCCAAACTTGAATTTAATAAGCGAAAAATCTCTATTTAGTTTCCTGTACTGTTTTTAGATTCTGAAAGTCAGCAAACAAGAAGTGAATTTTCAAGTTTGTTAATAAAGTAAATGGCAAGAAGCAATTAAATTAAAAAATGAATGCTAAATGAATCAGCAAAAACTGTCGACCAACCTTGAAACCAGTTTCAGAATAAATTCTTTTCCATTCATTTCTCATTATCAAATTGTATAATTTTAATGACAACCACTCATTTAGTAGAGTGGAGGGAAAAACCAACAAAAAGAAGAAAAACATTTAGCCCTAAAACGAAAAACTTCCGCTTCATTTCGTATTTATGTAAGCAGAAACAGATAGATAGAGCCGATAGACAACCTAACAGCCTGTGCAAGTTTACTTAAAACTAAATCAATTAAAACAGCATTAAAAATTAAACAGCACCAAGTGCACCAAGTGGAAAACAGACACTAAATTGGGCACAAACATGTAATAATATTTGCAGGCTAATTCTTTTCCGACCAATTAAACAGTGGGAAGAAAACACAATTCTCATCAAAACAGTCTGTGTCTTAAAATAAAACAAAAACTGGCAAAGTGATGATGATGCCTTGAAAGTAGCCAAAAGGAGGTCAAATATTGACAGAAGTGGCAATGGCAATGGCAATGGCAATGGCAATGGCAATGGCAATGGCAAAAAAATTGCCAAAACAAATGGTGATGGTCAATCGATCGCTGTTGCTGCTGCTGCTGTAGCAAACTTCAGCTGCAATAAAGAGAGAATACACCAAAATCGATCCAAGTTTTATTTTTGCTGTAGCAACAGCAGCAGCAGCACCCGTTTCCCAGAAAGCACATTTGTGAATAGGAGAAAGGAAAAGAAAAAAAGAAGAAAAATGGTGAAAAGGCGATTTCCCCTGATTTGTATCACTTTTCGCCACTGACTCCACTCCATTAGTGGAAAGTGAGAGAGAGAGAACACTGTGCACTGGCGATTCTCTTGATCCATTTGCCTAGCCTAGCCAGAGAGTGGCAAAAGGAATGGCCTGAGTGGCGAGATTCGGGGAAATTGAGCGCAAGAGAGAGAGAGAGAGAATCAAGGAACAAGAAGAAGAAAAATAAAAAGCAGTTAAAAATAGACGTCACAAAGTCAGTCACACAGTGAAACACAGACACACAAACACACAAAGTTAGAGTCAGTGTCGCCAACCGCTTTTATTTTTTTGTTACCGTTTTTCAAGGTGGGGAGGGAAGAAAAAAAATTGAAAGAGAAATTGAATGGAAGAGAACTGAAAAGAGCTGGGTAGCCTGTGCATTTACCCACTACCCAACAACAATGAAATATGCATGCGGGCAGATTGAGAGCTTTGAGAGTTTGTTGTTCCCCCACTCTCTCTGCAAATGCAATTTGCCTGTACAGAGAATTCTCAGTCTGTAGAGTGGTCTCAATCTGGGCGACTTTGTATATATCACTCAAAAAAAGTCACTTTGGATTTAAATGGAAGCAAAGCCAAAGGCCAAACCAGAAGGGGGAAATTAAATGATGGAGAAAGTGGATGACGTTTTGTTAACCAAAGAGCCTCGTGATCTGACTAAAAAAAGCTGCTGCTGTTTGCTTTGTTAAAAGCAGCAACAGCAAAGCAGTTTTTGTTAAAAATAAAAACTGAAAATGCCGACAAAGTGTTTGCCGTCATCTTGTCTCCGTTAACTTAGCCCTTTATAAAAAGTAAACTGACTTTTCACTTTTCTTCACTGTTTGCCAGGCCGCCCACACTGGGCACAAACCGTCCTCCTCTTTCTTCTTCTTCTTCTTCTTTTCATTTAGATAATGGCAATAGTGAGAAGAAATTTTCGTTTTCCCTCTCCACTTTTTTGCAGGCGAAAAGATGAATGAAGGAGCAAAATGAAATTTACTTTACTTTACACACACACACAGACACACTAAATTACACACAGACAAGCAAGCAAGCGCACACACAGACTCGGGGTTTAATATAAATGGCTGAAAAATTACTCAAAGCAGTCAGCTACCAGCAGCTAGCACCAGGCAGGCAGCAAGCGAATGAGTGATTAAATTAAATTGCTCGGAAGAGCACAGACACACAGGCTGAAGTGTGTGAGAAGAAGAAGAAGAAGAAGAGCTAACAAGAGAAATTAACTACAACACAAACGGAAATGCCAAATTTGCTGCTGCTGTTGATTCTCTCTCGACTGAATCGATGAGCCTCTCTACCTCTCTCGCCCACGGTAGTCTAAATTCGGTGAAGAGCCAGACAAAAACAAAGCAGGAGGGCTGAAAGAGGAGGAATGAATGCCAAAGAGCAATGGTTGATCCCCCTTTAGGGAGTTATTTGCCTCCTTCGATCCAAGTACTGAAAAAGAGTGAAAGTAAAAAATCAGCGCCTTCTCTCCATTACCGCCGCCACCTAATAAATCACGCAACTTTTTCTCGGCCATTTTTTACTCAAGTCAGGTGGTAGACAGCTATCAACATTATTATAATAATGAGGTCCTTCACCTTGAAAAAAAAGTAGAAAAAGTAAATCACAGTTTTTGCTCTCTCTCTCTCTCTCTCTCTCTCTCCTCTCTCTCTAACATTGTCAACGACTACCAAAGTGAAGCTGTCAGCTTTAGATCAAAGCCGAAAAGAGAAGATCTAATCTTTTAGATTAAAAGCAAAAAAACAAAAATTAAAAACACAATCGGCCAGTGCCAAAACTCAATGTCACATGGGCACAATGCATAATTTTTTTTCGAAAAACGGAGAAATAAAGTATTGCTTTTATTGGCAGAAAAAAAGATAACCGGCGATGGGCAAACATTCCACTGGCGCTTGTAGTGTGTGTGTATTTTTGTCTGTTATTCCCTATTAGTTATAAATAATACTCAATGTCTTCCGCTCGATTAAGGAGTAATGAAGGGGAAGTGTATGCTGGTGTGTGCTGGCTAGTGTTCTGTGTGTTCAACAGCAGCAGCCAAAAAAAGTACAAAAAAGTAGAACTCTGGATAATATCATCATCATCCTCCTCACTAGCATATACTGAAAGCGCGCGCCTAATGATAACAATATCTCATCTCGGTTGAGCTGTACAACACAACAACAACAACAGCAACTAACGAGAGAAAGAAGAAGAAGAGAGCACATGTTTTGGGCGTATAAAAAAGTTTTAGTTAGGGTTAGTGAAGTGAACTGCTGCTGCTTCAGAAATGGTGATGACACAATAGTAGTGGAAAATGGTGGTAGTAGTAATAAATAATAACCAAAACGAAAAAACTAGGACAAGGACGAAATACTGCTGCTGGTGTGTGAATGGGTGTGAAAGTGAATGTGTGTGTTTGAGAGTGAATGGTAATGAACAGAAGAAGAGAAGAATAAAGTCTGCAAAATAGAGAGTAGATTTGGTCATTTTGTTGTAAAGTGAATTGCAGTCGGAGCATGGATAAATAGGGGGAAAAGAGAGAAACATCCAAATAGTTTGCTGTGAATTGGAAGGGACCGGAAGGGGAAGTCCTCGCGACCTTACAGCTCTCAATCAGTGGGCATCAAGCCATCACGTCGACAGTGGTAATAATAATCAGCGCGTAATCAGAGTGAAAGGTAAAGCTGTGCTGGCGGTAATTAGCGGTAATGAGAGCGACGAAACGGCAGAGAGAAACAGCAAAGTAGTCAATACCACTCAGTCAGCACACTCTTTCCTCCTCATCGTCGTCTCAGTCGTAGTCGCAGTCGGCGGCTTCTCGATTCATTAGGCACCATTAATTAGGCGCCACACACTGGGGAGAGACAAGAAAAGGAGGGAAGGGGGAGTGCTAATTAAATGTGAAAGTTGAGTTAGTGTGTTAGTGGGTGAGTGAGTGAGTGAGTGAGGGGAAGAGATAGCGGTGGGAAAGTGTAAGGAGGGAGAAAGGAAGGGAAAGGAAAGGAAAGGCAAACAAAAGGTGAAAGGTAAACAGACTGACTGAAACACTGACAAACAAACAAATCAACAAACAGGTAAACAACACAAAGGCAAAGGAGAAAACAACAGCAGCAGTTCTGGTTGCAGGTTTAAAGGCGATGATGTAATTTACACTGGTGGAGAGACTAAAGAAAACAGCAGAACAGTTTCTCGACAGTGGCAGTAGTTGGGAACAACAACAGCAACAGCAGGACTGCACACAGCAATGATGACAGAACAAGTTAGAACCAAAAGAGAGGAGAGAGAGAGAAAGAAAAAAGGGGAGGGAAAAAACTTACCCAAACAATCTGTCCGTTTCTTCAAGAGGTGACGCCCTCCAGGGCAAAGTTGAAGCCGTCCAGGACGAGGGTGTGGTAGGCGGTGCAGCAGGGGCGTACGCCCGCCGGGCTGTGCAGGGCCGTCCAGTGCGGGTAGAGGCGCATCAGCGTGACGCCCGCCTTGAAGTACTCGGGCGCCAGGGGGCAGCGCCCGTAGACGAGCAGCAGGCGGGTGCCCCGGGGAAAGAGGGCGTTCGCGGGGTACTGCTGCTGCTGCTGCTGCTGATGATGATGAGAGGTGGGAGAGTTGTGATGAGGCGGTTCGGGTAAAATGGGCGATGGTAGTGGTGGTGATGATGATGAAATCGGCGGTTGAAGGTCTTCTTCAGCTTCAGGTGGTGGTAGTGGTGGTGAATTACGTTCATCCGCACAATAATTAAGACAGCCTCGAAGGTGAAACCGTGGGCGGCTGCGAGGTGGCAGAGGTGGATAGCCGTGGTCAATGGCCAGCCGACTGAATCGAAGCTCCATTTCGAGCCTCCTCTTCTTCGTTTTTGCTCTTCTTCAACATTATCACCGGCCACTGAGCCTTCGATCACCTCGACGGCGACCGCCAGCGACTTGCCAGCTGCCCCAGGTCCCCGAGGCTGCGAGGCGTCTCGAGTCTGCACAAAGACGCCCACCACCTTCAGGCGCAGGTAGCGACTGTAGAGGGAGCGGGTGCGAGGGCTGACAAAGCTGGCCTTGGCCTGGTTGAAGAGGACGCTGCTGTCGCGCAGAGGAGGTGGCCAGCTCGGTGGCCAGCTCCAAGTACCGGCGGACCTTTTTCGCTGAGTCGGTGGTGGTGGTCGTGGTGGTCGTGGTCGTTGTGGTGGTGGTGATGGCTGTTTGGTCCTTGCTAGTCTTATCAGCGCCTACTTTTGGTGGTGGTCGAGGTGGTGGAGGAGGATGAGGTTTTAGTGGCTGCGGTATTTGCCTTCGAGAGGCGAACTTGATGGCGCGAATCGCCCGCTCAAAGTTGTCTCGGTAGAGCGATCGAAAGAGGTGAAGAGTTTGCGGTAGTTTTGGTGGTCGTGGTGGTGCTCGTGTCGACGGAGGTGATATGTTGGCTGCTTTAGTTGTTGCTTTTGCTGGTTCAACTAAAGTTATGGTAGTGGTTTTCGTGTTCGTGGTGGTGGTGAAGAGCTGAGCAAAGTCATCATCTCCCAGGTCGTCGAGAAAGAATTCAGGTGAAGGCGATCGCCTCGATTGATGCCTACTGATCGCTGTTGATTGCTTTGTGGTGGTGGTGGTGGTGGTGGTGGTGGTGGTCGCCTCGGCGGCGAAGAGTTCGTTTCTAGTTCAGGTGGATTAGACTCCTGTGACATGGACGTCGGCGGAATGATCTTCAGAGCCCGAGGTGATTCTGAGGAAGGATGAAAGGGAAGAGTTTAGTAAGAGAGAACTTCAAGAGAGAGAATCGAGAAATAGAACCTGTCGGACGAAGGCGCTTCCTCGGCAGTCCGCCCAGGCCCGCTCTTCCCGGGGGCCGCTTTCCCGCGTGCAGGTACTTGTTGGTCTTGATTATGACCAGAGGGGTGATGGTGGTGGTAGTGGTGGTGGTGGTGGTGGCCATCTTGGGAGGACGGACCCCCACCGGGCCAGAAAACCAGGACCAGATGATATTGTCCTTCTTCAGATCAGAAAACGGTTTTTGGTTCCGTCTTTTGGCGGCAGCAGAAACGGCGGCAGTTTTGTTTTGTTCTGTTTTGTTTTGTTTTTCTGCGTCAGGCTGCGTGAAAAAAAGTTCTTTCCGAAACTTTTCTTTTCCCGCCTTTGTTTATGCTTCCAGGGGAACTTTTTTTTCTTAAACAAAAAAATCGAAGTCAAACGAAGGCACACGTCACTTTTTGCCGGCGCTTTGGTTAGCGCTATCTCAAAACGTGATCTCAAGACATCTTTTTGCTTCTGATCTCAGCAATCTCGACCAGAACATTGCCACATTTTCCCCCGCCCTCCCATTCCTTTGCTAAATCTTTGGTAAGTCTTTGCTGGTGCAATTTTTGTCTGCTGCTGTCTGTTGTTGTTTGCAAACACGTTATCCCCGGGGCGACCGGTTTTCCGCTGCTGCTGCTGCTGCCGCTGCTACGGCGATGATACGGTCGATGATATCTACCTTGACGACGCAGGCAGTCAATGGCAACCAGTTTTTGCCCAGCTTTCTGCTTCTTTCTGCTTTTTTTTCTATTTCCTTCCTATTTACTAAAGACCTTTCTTCTCTTTATCTCTGGTTTACTTAGTCATCACCAGCAACAACCTCCATTTATTTACACAAATATTGCCAAGCCTATCCATTCCGCGAGAAAGAAGAAGAAGAAGAACTTGCCAGAAAGAAAGAAGCCGATAAGCTTCACTTTTGGATGAAAAGTCCAAACAGCGGTGAAGCTCTTCCGATCTCAAGGTTTGTTCCTCCAAAGTTTCCCTCTACTTTCACTGTTTCTAAAACTCGCTTTCAATATTTCCCTCATTCTCAGATGAAGCTCCTCTCCTTCAGCTCCCTCCTGCTCGCCCTCTTCCTCAGCTACGTCGCCTACTCCGTCTACATTCTCTACGGCTTCATCAACGTGGCGGACTGCGCCAGCCGGGACCCGGAACACTGCCTGAACCCGGCCTTCAAACGAGGCGAGCCCTTTCAGCTCTTCCTCTGCACCTCACTCGATGAGCACCCGCTCGCCAGTCGCCTCAAGTGCTTCCACCACAATGCCACATTCCGACTCGGCGATGAGGTGGTCACGTAAGTGTTCTTTTTCCCTTTGTTGAAAATGGGATTCCCTGTTTTAAGAACTTCACGATTTTGCAGCAAGCACCAAATCGAACTGCCGCCGCAGACGGTGGCCAACGGCAGCCTCTTCCTGCACGCCTTCGCCACCAAGCTGAGTACGCCCGGAGCTCGACTCGACGATCATCAACAGCCGGCAGACGATCTCCAGCGTCGCCTTCCTCACCCGGTACCAGCTGAAGAAGGCGAAGACCTTCAATCTGCTCAACAGCGGCGTCAGTGGTGGTGATAGTGAAGGAGAGTCTTCCTCCGTAAACGGATCCTCCTCCTCTACTACCTCAGCAAAAAGAAAGCGAAAAACAGAAGCGCCTAAGAAGAGGACTAAAGTGGAAAGACCAGTCACCCACTGGCGCTCCCGGGTCGTCCTCTCCGGCGTCCACGACCCACTTTCTCTTCACCGCTCCGACCTGCCCTACGAGATACTCCATCTCTTTCAGCTGACCGACCGGAAGGAGTACATGCCCGTCCTCTACCTGAGCGACGTCCGCCAGCGCCTGGAGGACCTCGTGGAGGTCCCCGTCCCCGTCGTTCCCTCTGCCAAGAGCTCCAAAGCTCCAGAGGCGGTCAAAATGGACCTCGAGGTAGTCTACGAGCCGGTCTCGCTCGGCCGCCTCCGGCTGATGGTCATCGTGGAGCGCGCCTTCCGCCAGATGCGCGCCCTCGGCTTTGGCGAGCGCGAGCTGGAGGACGTGAAGGGCGTCTTCTTCGACACCAGCCACGCCATGCTCCTCCTCACCGTACTGGTCATCTCATTTCACGTCAGTAGTAGTTCTGCTTCTTCGATTTTCAAAGCCTCTTCTAAAATCTCCTCCTCCTCTCCACTTTTATTAGGCGCTCTTCGACTTTCTCGCCTTCAAGAATGACATTCAGTTCTGGCGGCGCCGGACCACGATGGAGGGCGTCTCCGCCGGCTCCATCGCCTTCCGCCTCGCCTCCAGCGCCATCATCACCCTCTACCTCTACGACCGCCAGACCAGCCTCCTGGTGCTGGTCCCCGCCGCCGTGGGCACCGTCATCGAGCTGTGGAAACTGCTCAAAGTCCTCGGCCTGCAGTGGACCGGCTGGCTCACCTTCAACCGGCGCCCGCCCTCCTCGGTGACCGAGCTGGAGCGCCGGACGGCGGACTTTGATTCGGCGACGATGCGCCTCCTCTCGCTGTACGTCCTCCCGCCGCTGCTGGCCGCCGGCGCCGCCTACTCCATCGCCTACACCGCCCACCGCTCCTGGGCCGCCTGGGCGCTGGAGTCGGCGGTGAACGGCGTCTACGCCTTTGGCTTCCTCGCCATGCTCCCGCAGCTGGTCATCAACTACCGCCTCAAGTCGGTCGCTCACCTCCCCTGGCGCGCCTTCACCTACAAGGCCTTCAACACCTTCATCGACGACTTCTTCGCCTTTCTGCTCACCTCCGTGCCCACCGCCCACCGCCTGGCCACCTTCCGCGATGACATCGTCTTCCTGGTGTACCTCTACCAGCGATGGTAGGTGGACAACTGCTTAGGATTTTTATCTTTTATTTATGATTTTTTGCTGTTTCAGGCTCTACCCGATTGACAAGTCCCGCTCGGTGGAAGGCGTAGTGGAGACGAAGAAGGCTGTGGTGGAGGCTAGTGAAGCGAGGAATGAGGGTGAAAAGAAAGAGGAGGAGAGGAGGAGGAAACGAAGAAAGATAAGTGAAGATGCGTGTTGATACAAAATGTTTTTAAATTTTTTTATTTATGTTTACAACTGTCAGCGACAGCTAAGTTGTTGTTGCTTACTTGCTTACCTGTACAAACTGTGCAAAAGTGAAAAGCGCGCAAAAAAGTGATCATAAATTCTTTTCCTATTTGCTCTACTGACTAAAATTGGTAGTGTTTGATTAGTTTTGTTCTCCTCATTAAATGAATGTAACAAAATGTAATTAATGTTCACCAAAATTTTACATGGTACAATGAAGATATAACAGAAGAAGGTAGGAAAAAACCAAACAACGATTTTAGCCTAAACACTAGTCGAGCGGAAATTAGAGAAAGAAAGAAATGGTTTCAGCTACTTTTCTCTAAAATTAAAAATAAAAGTGAAAACTAGCTTTCTCTGCTTTCTCTCGAACCGCTTACTATGGATTCAATTTGAACTACTAGAAAATAATATTTGATTGCTCAACAAATCAATACACTGGAAAGCATTAATTTTTTTTAACTTTAGTACTCTGCTGAAGACAGATTGAATTGAATTTTCTCTCTCTCTCTCTCTCTCTCTCTCTCTCTCTCCTCTCTCTCTCTCTCTCTCTCTCTCTCTCCCATGACATGATTGCACTTGTTTGCGCCAGTGCACCGGCAAACTTTTTTCCGCAAAACAACAGTCGCTAAACCTTACCAACTTTCAAACGGTAATTCAAAGTCGCTTTGTAATGCTGTTTTGTTTTGTTGTTACCTACTTTTTGCTTGTTTGTAGCACTAATAAACCTGTGTGTTTACTCTCTCTTTTATAAAGCAAAAATCGGCAAAAAGTTGGTCATGGCCATCAAAGCTCACCTTCACGGCCTGTTCATTGCTCACTTTCGCGCCCTGAACCGCCAATTTCTGCCCATTCAGAAGGTGAACCAGAAAACTGGCCATAGTACTTCATCTTACACGCTCACCAAGGCACAGCGAAGGCTCCACTTTGGCCTGCCCCTCCTCCTCATTCTCTTTGTCGTCACCTATGGAACGTTTTACCTTCCGTTTGAGGCATCAGCTGCCGACCATCATTTTGATTTCCAATTTTGGAGTTTTCAAAACTTTTTCACCAACCCATTCCTGGTCACCCACCAAATGGTGCCGCCCTCTTTTTGGCGCCGCTTTGACGTCGCCTCCACCTTTACCGTGGCCGCCGCCTGTTTGATTTTTCTGACCGCTTCCTTAAGAGAAGATCTGGATCCCCAGTACCAGGTCCACCAGACAGTCGGGGAAGGTCGATATTCAATTGGGCGTTTCCCACTTGAAGAGGCGGTCTCCTCGCAGATTCGAGCTTTTCAGCGGCGCATTCCTCTCCTAATTTGGGGCAGCATCCTCCCCTTCTTCCTCATTGCAATGTCCTTCTACTACGTTAGCATTCTCTCAAACGGCCGCTTCAGGGTGACGCCCACCTCTGTGATTTACTGGCTCCTCCTCTTTCCCGCCTGGATCTTCTACCTCTTCTACGCGGTGCTCGGCTTTCAGCTGTACATTATTGTCAGCAGTCGACTGCTGCGTATTAGGCAGCTGAATCTGCTGGGGAAGTTGAGGCGATTTACGGCGGAAGTTGGTGGAGTGGAAAGTGGAAAGCCTTCGAAAAAAAATGTTTGGTTTTCGTTTCTCAAAGCGAACGCCCGCCTCCTGCACATCTGCGCTCACATTGGCGAAAGCAGCCGACTGAACAACCCGGTGCTGAGCATTCTGGTGCCCTACTTTATGCTCGTACAGTCCTACCTGCTGACGGTGGTGCTGGGGCTGGAAAATGGAGACCGAAGTTCAGGCTTTCTAGAAAAGACCTTCTGTTGTGCGGGAGTTCTCGAGTGCAATTTTGTGCTTTATTTTTTAGTAAGGGAATGTGCCACCATCGACCGGGTGAACGATCAGATGGAGGGCAGCTTGCGGAAGTTCAACTTTGCCTATGCCAGACAAATCCAAAGGAAAAGGAGGTCCAGTTCAGGAGTGACTCATTTTTTGTTGGAAAGACTGCTCAAGGCGGAACTCCTCCAGACGGCTGATCGCCTGAAGCCGTACACGTACTGCGTCTTTGGGTACTTTCGAATTGTTTCGACCTCTTATTTTTCGGTAGGTTTTTTGGTAAATTTTAAGAAAAAAGTGACTAATGTTTTTTTATTATTTTTAATTAGATCATCGTCTACGCGTCCACCTACTTTATGTTCATCTTCAAGTCAGAGCTGAGAAGCTGAACTCTGGAACCAGTTTGGTTTCAGATTTCAGTATATTGTTGTACCCTTTTTTTAATTAGAGCAATTTAAAAGTTCTTTTTTATGATAATTTTTTAAGGTTAAAAATACAAAATTGCCGTTTTTTTCACTGAAACAAAAAACTTTATTAAGGTTTGTTAATTAGGGCAGGTGTGTGTGTGTGTGTTTGTGCGTTCATTAGGCACTATCGATTGGTTGGCACTTAAAAGCTAATTTAAATATTATTGCTCAATTTTATATGGGACTGAAATAATTAAAGTTTTAAATGGTGTCCTGGAGATAATTGGCTCTTAATTGTGGTGCAATAGGTACAAAAAATTAGTTTAAAACCATGACACTCTACTACTACTACTTCTTTTAAATATGATTTATCTGTGCATTTAAAAGTTGTAGTTCAGATGAGCAAAACCAATGTATCTTGTATCAAAATATTTTTAAATAATTTGACGTTTGACAATAATTTTATAAAAAAGTAAAAAGTTTCATTGACTAATAAACATAAAGAATTCCTGTTAATTTAAAATTTTGCCTGACAAATGATGGACAGTTTCAGTACATAACATTGAAGCGTAAATTGTTATTTTCAGTTTTTGCAAAGACTTGAAAGTAATAAAATCAATACCGTTTGAATACTTTGAAACAAATTCAGTTACTAATTTGCCTAAGAGAAAAAAGTACCAATTGTTCAGTTTTTTTCCTCATCATTACTGAACAAAAAAGATCACCTGTTCACGATGAATAAAGTGCTTCACTTTATCACCGCAACTCTGCCTAAAAACATCTCACTTTTTGCCAGTTCTCTTAGCCAACTGCCCAACACTGCAGTTAAGCTGGTTCATCAGCACTTGAACATCTTGTACTGGCATTTAGACCCACTGGTGTTCCAACAACAGGGAAAAACAAATAGGTTTTCAAATGTAGAAAAAGAAGAAATTGTTGTCAGCAACTCCAAGTGGAGCTTCCACTTTCTTCCTGCCGCCGGCGTGCTCGCCTTGGTGACGCTGTACGGCAATCTGGTCGTCGTCTATCAGCACTATGGAAGGGTGGACCGGTGGCTGCTGCAGTCCTGCCCCTTCACCATGTACCACGGCTCTTTCCCTCCCGAAATGTGGCCCTACTCGGACATGTCGGTGCTCATATCGGCCGCTGCGGGCATCGCCATGTACGGCAGCTTTCTGCGCAATCCTTCAGTGCAGTCAGTCGATACCACTTTGTGACCACTGCTGATCACGAGAGAACGCCGACGATTGGCATTGGAGGCAGAGGTAAAGAGTTAAAATGTTGACCTGTTTAAACCTTTCAAAACCTAGTGAATCTCTTTTTTGAAAACTGTTTATTTCAGAACTAAACTCCTCCGTCTCACGGAAGATGCTCACCTTCCACCGACGCCTCCACCGACCGGCGTTCATCGTTCTTGCTCTGCTGATTGCCACGGCAGTGCTGTACATGAACTTGAACGCCTTCCTTATCAATGCTGTCGCTGATCTTTCCAATCTTAGTCATCTGTTCACCTTTCTAGTCCTCAACACCCTCAGCAACGTCTACATCCTCTACGGCCTCTTCGGGCTGATCATCTTCGTCCTGCTGACGACCAAGTTCTCGCAGCTTCAGCAGCAGGCAATTCTGGAGCAGTTCAGCCAGCTGAACGGCAGTTTGAACAAACGGCTAAGAAAGCGTTTGTTCTGGAGGCGTGCCAGTGAAGTGGCGGGAAGTGAGGCGGAGGTGGGTCGCATTTGGCGGAAGTACACTGCCCTGAATCGAGAGGTGATCGAACTGTGTGCCATCATTCAGCAGTACTCGACATTTTGGTCCCCTTGTCTGTCGGTCTACTTTTGCGGTCAAATTACCCTTCAGTGCTATCTGATCATCATCAGCCTCTTCGCCACCAGCCTCCCCTTTGTACAGCGAGCCCTGGCGCTGTACACTTTTCTGGAAAATTCCCTCTGCCTATTTCTACTGATTGACCAGTGCGCCCGAATGGTCCGACTGAACGGGCGCATTGAGGGTGCCAATCGCCGGTTTTACTTTCTCTTTCAGCAGTTTCACTGTTCCGCTTTTCCTAATGTTTTTTTGCTGCTGAAAGTGGGTAACTATTTTTATCTCAGTTTACTAAAAATAATTTAGTTTTTTTAAAAACTAGACCCAGTGGTACCAGAAGCACGGTCGACTTTTGCCGTACAGTATGGTGCTGCTTGATAATTACCGCATAACCTCAAACACTTTTTATATGGTAAATTACGAAATACTTAAAATGATCAATTTGAATAACAATAAACTTTTTTTCATTGCAGGTAATCTCTTACACTTCAGTGTTCTTCCTAATGATTTTCAAAAATGCTCACATCTCTTAGCTAATGCTTTTCTAGTTATTTTGACAAAAGTTGTTTGTAACTTTTCAGCAATTGTTTTTAAGTGCTACTGACTACAACACCGAATTTTTCTAATTTTATACCGGAACAAGTTAGGTTTATTTTATTTTTTGCCTGCTGATTGTCAATAATCATTATAAAGAACTTTTTAAACTTTACTAAAATAAAAATGTCAACTAGGTCGATTTTATTTTATATAATTGATTTAACTTTTTATATAAAAAAACAAAAATGTTTTATACTTTTGATTAATTTACTGACTGCCAAACAATTTAATTGCGTCAATATTGCACTTTTTAATACAAAAAAATAATTTTTTATATAATAACTTTAGTATTTTGTGTCTGCCAATTAATTACATTTGCTCATTATTAACTTGATAAATTCTTCAGACATTTTTAAACTTACGTTTCAGTGTTGAACTTACCAAAAAATGCCAATTATTCAAACAATTCAGGTTGCCCTTCACAATCACGCGTCTCTTCTTTACGGCCAATTTGCGCCCATTCAAAAAGAGGTCAAAATTGACCAGACCAATGACCGGCAAAATAATCCTGATCACAAAAAAGAGGCGAGCAGCCAAACTGAAGTCAACAAAAAGCTACATTTTACGTTTCCTATTTTTATTCTCCTTATCACCTCCTACTTGGGCACTTTTCACCTTCCTAAAGAGCATCAGTTCACATTTGAAACCTTTTCCACTAATCCAGAAGTCTTCTCCCACCAAGTAGTGCCACGAGCCCTGTGGACCAACTTTGACTACGCCCTCTCGCTGACAGTCTTCTGTACAATTCTAATTCTCATCTACGCAGCTTTTCGCGATGATTTAAACTCTCAATTTAAAATAGTCAAAGACGCTCATGGTCAGTACCGACTGGGGGACACCCTGTTAGAGGCGGAAGTGAGCGCCAAAATTCGGAATTTTCAATCCCGCCTTTCGTACGTTATTTGGTTCTGCATCTCCTTTTTCTACCTCCTCGCAATGGTTTTCTACGCCGTGAACGTTCTTTTCTTAAGCGAGCAGTTCCGTTGGAGTTTCTGGTCGGTTCTCTTTTGGACTGCCTTTTACCCGCCGTATATTTTTTACCAGTTCTACGGCATCCTCGGCTTTCAGATGTACATCATCGGCAGCAGTCGGATTATCAAGATTCGACAACAGCAGCTGTTGACCCGGCTGCAAAAGCTGATTCAGATAAAAAGGCCAAAAAATGTGACCGAAGAGTGCTTTGCCGCGCAGAAGTGGCGCACGTACATGAGGCTAAATCGAAACCTGGTGCAACTCTGCGCCCACATCCGCGAGTACAGTCGCCTGAACAGTCCCATTCTCAGCATCACCATTCCCTACTTTATGCTGGCCAGTGTTACATGCTGGTCGCCGTACTGTACGGCGACCCCTCCGTTTACCCGTTTTGTTTCACCGGAATCTCCGAGTGCAACGCCATCATGTACCTTAACATTCGGGAATGTGCGCAGATTGAGCAGTACAATCGGAAGATTGAGGCGACGCTTAGGCGATTTTATACGACAACGTTTGGCGGGAAAAATGAAAATGAAGTTTTAATGTACAGTAAGATTAAGGTCTTTATGGCGCATCGTTTTGCGGCCGCCGGTCGACTGAGACCGTACGTTTTCTGCATCTTTAGCAACTACCGCATCACCTCAAAAACGTACAATGCGGTAAAACATTTTTTTTTGTTTTTAATTGTGTGATTAATTTGTACTTAAATGATTTTAGATTTTCGTCTACACTAGCTCCTTCTTCATGTACATTTTCAAAAAGTAGTTTTAAAGTATTTTTTTGTACAGCAAGTTTTAGCTTTTTACATTTTTTACTTATTGATCATTCCGTTCAAATGGTCTAATTGAACAATCGTCTTGAAAATGACAATTGCTAATTTTACCTTCTTTTTAGCAATTTCACAGCCCAATTTTTCTAAATGTGTTTCTGCAGTTAAAAGTTAGAATTTTTTATCACATTTTAATAAAAAAATTCAAAATAAATATTTAATCAGTTCCAGGAGTACCAAAACCACGGTCGATTTTTGCCTTACAGTATGGTGCTGCTCGCTATTAACCGCATGACTTAAAACACTGTTTATATGGCTTTTGTAAACGTAAAAGTTAGTCAGTTTAATATTTTAGGATTGTTTTCAGCATTAATTATTACTGCTACGTTTTTAGAATAATTAATCAGCTTGAATAAAAAAATTATGCTTTTTTATTTTTACCCCAAATCAACTTGGATACTTAAGTATTCATTTTAATAATTTTAAGGAACGTTTATGTTTTTTAACGTTAATTTCTTTTTGCCTTTTCAAAACGTTTTTGCTTCGTTTGAATTTTAAACAATTGTTCTAAAGTGCTACTAACTACAAAATTAACATTTTGTAGCGGGTGCAATTGCTACAAATTTAATACCGGAACAAAGCTGTTTTAAATTTATTTAGTGAATCATCAAAAATGCATTTTTTTAATTTTACTAAACCAAGTTTGTCTAACAGGTAAGCTCTAATTTTAAAATTGATTAATTTTTTATACAAATAAAAAAACTTTACACTTTTTATGATTTACTGACTGACCAGTGGTTTGGTTGCTACATTAATGCTGTTTGCAATTGATTGCACAAATAAAATTGCACATTTTTTTAATTCAAAAAGGTACATTTTTTAAACATGTGTTTTCCGATTTAATTACCATATCTTAATAAATTGTAGACAAAATGCTTTTACTGGTCAGCAATTTTATTCTTTCAAGATGCCACTTTTACGAGCAGTTCAAGTTGCCCTGTACAATCATGCCTCTCTTCTTTACGGGCAATTTGCACCAATTCAAAAAGAGGCTAAAACTGAAAGTTCTAGTGACCAGCAAAATACCGCCGAAAAAGAGATGAAAAACAACAACAACCAACAAAATGAAGTCAACAAAAAGCTACACTTTACTTTCGTTATTTTTATTCTCCTAATCACCTCCTACCTGGGCACTTTCCACTTGCCTGAAAAGCATCGATTTACATTGGAAAGCTTCTCCACCAATCCCGAGGTCTTCTCCCACCAGCTGGTGCCACGAGCACTGTGGACCACCTTTGACCTCGCCATCTCGCTCTCTGTCTTCAGTACCATTCTAATCCTCATCTACGCCGCCGTCAGAGATGACCTGAACTCTCAGTTTAGAATCGTAAAAAACGCCCACGGCCAGTACCGCCTGGGGGACACCCTGTTGGAGGCGGAAGTGAGCTCCAAGATCCGCCACTTTCAGTCCCGCCTCTCCTACGTCATCTGGTTCTGCATCTCCTTCTTCTACCTCCTCGCAATGGTCTTCTACGCCGTGAACGTCCTCCTCCTGAGCGGACAGTTCCGCTTGAGCTGCTGGTCAATTCTCTTTTGGACCACCCTTTTCTCACCCTTCCTCTTCTACAACTTTTACGCCCTGCTCGGCTTTCAGATGTACATCATCGGCAGCAGTCGGATCATTCGCATTCGCCAGCAGCAGCTGCTAGCCCGCCTGCAAAGGCTAGTTTGTGTCCAGAGACCGACAGAAGTCAGTAAAGAGAGCTTTGCCGGGCGGAAGTGGCGCACGTACATGAGGCTAAATCGAAGATTAGTTCACATCTGCGCCCACATCCGCGAGTACAGCCGTCTGAACAGTCCCATTCTCAGCATCACCATTCCCTACTTTATGCTGGCCCAGTGTTACATGCTGCTCGGGGTTCTCCACGGCGACCCTTCCGTTTACCCCTTCTGTTTCACCGGCATCGTCGAGGCCAATGCCATCATGTACCTCAATATTCGGGAGTGTGCGCAGATTGAGCAGTACAATCGGAAGATTGAGGCGACGTTTAGGCGATTTTATACAGCAACTTTTGCTTGGAACAGGAGAGGAAATGAAGCTTTAGCGTACAGTAAGATTAAGGTCTTTATGGCGCATCGCTTTGCGGCTTACCGCCGACTGAGGCCGTACGTTTTCTGCATCTTTGGCAACTACCGCATCACCTCGAATACCTACAATGCGGTAAAGCATTTTATATAATTTTAAATTGTTTGATTAATTTGCATTTATTAATCATTTCAGATTTTTGTCTACACTAGCTCCTTCTTTATGTACATTTTCAAGTAGTAGCTTAATAACATTTCAGCAAGTGTCACATTGCACTTTTTCCCGTGTCTGCTGTGTGTGCTGCGACAAGTTCACTGGCAACGCGGCAATTACGCGTGTAACAAAAATGTCAACATTGAATAAGAGAGGCAGATAAAAAAACAAAAATTAGCCGCAACTTCAGTACCACTTTTACTCAATGCGGAAGCAATTTATGAAATATATTGTGGAATCAAAATCAATGGCAATTGCACCTTGTATTAATATGATATATCAAAATCAATTTTCACCAATTTTAATATGACTACCAGACCGCTTTCTGGCGGGTTTTGGCGGCAAAAAACTGCAAATGAGTTTCTCTGCTCGTTTTGCACACTTCATTGACTGCACAAATTATACAGTCGGTTTCACTGAGCACACTCACATTTTTGCCTGCTTTTTATAATAAAAAGTGTTTAGTTCAACTTTATATTTTGCTGTCATCTAAAGGTGCACCAGCGGCACAATAAAAAACCTCTTTCTCTCTCATAATACATTTTATTCCTCCTTTTATTCTCTTCGTTTACTATATAAACTCGGCGCCAATGTAAAAATTAGACTATCAGTTCAGACACCTGTTCAGTTCAACTAAACATTTTAACTATCAAAAATAAGAAAACCATGATTTCCAACAAAACCATTGCCACCTGTTGCTTTGGCGTTCTGCTGCTGTGCCTCCTTTCGGCGCTGGTCGCCGGAAGAAGGGGCAACCTAATTGTGATTGGCGCCGGCGGTGGTGGCAAGAACAATCACAAGCAGCACGACAGCGGTCCTCACTACAGTGAGTGAAAAAAACTTACAATTTAAATAAAACTGATCTTTAAAACCTTTTTAACCCCTTTTTCTAAACTTTATAACTCTACAGTTCCAATGTAAGTTTACCAAACCCCTGAAAGTACTATTCAAGTTGCTAATAAACCCCTTTCTTCCAATAATAGGCCAATCTACATTCCCATGGGCCATGGAGGTAGTAGCCACCATCACAGCACTAAAATAATCCCCATTTACGTTCAAGGGCACGGAGGCTACGGCGGTGGTCATGGTGGTGGTGGTCACGATGATTACGGCTACGAGAAATCCTACCACAAGGAGGGATACTAATCAATTAGAGTGTGCACACACTTCAACAAACTTGATATATTGACTGAAGAACTTTTCAGTTTTCACTATTTGCATCAAATTATTTTTTTGTTTCAACTCACTTTCAAATTTTTTTCTTGTGTCAAAATTCAAAATTTAGCAATTTTTTGTTGATCGAAAAATTGCAGTTTTTTCTCATTAGAATTCTTTTGTTTAAAAATAAAAATTTTTAAATATTTTTTAACGACTAGTTGTCATTAGCAACATGGAATAAATGGTACACGTTTTACACTAGTGCTGCTGCTAATTAACTCATTTTTACATTTGAAAATTCAAGTCGTTTTATTGACAAAAAGGTACACTCTAATGAGTTTTTGTTTCTGGTACGACAAAGACTCGTTGTTTTTATTACACACAGTTTATTTTAGTTTGTTTTTGACCTGTTTTTTAATCATTTTTTCTGGTAGTTTTGCAAAACAAATACCTTTACTTTTGCTAAAAACAAGCGAAAATTTGTTTTATTGTAATGTTTAAGTTTTTTAGTATTAAACAAATCTATTCATGATGACCAAAATGATACTAACCTTATCCACTTTGTTCCTAATTTTTATCTTTCACTTTACTGGGTAATTTTTTGATAATGTAAAACTTAATTGAAAATCATTCACAAATTAAACTTTAGCCTAAACGCTACCAACAATACTGAAAGTGCGTCATTTGACGCCGAGCAGTACATCAGCGAGCTGATCAACAGCGCCCTCCCTCCACCGGGCTACAACGCCAACATCCGCCCCAATTATGGCCGTCAGCCGGTTCCCGTCACCATCAGCCTGAAGATCAGCTCCCTCAGCTCCATCTCCGAGACGTCGATGGACTTTCGAGCCGACTTCAGCATCCGCCACTTCTGGAACGACCACCGCCTCCGCTTCACCGAACGGGCCAACATCTCCGAACTGTCGCTGGAGGAGACTTTCAGCAGGAAAATCTGGCTCCCCGGAACCTTTTTCCGCGACGCGAAAGAGGTTCTGAAGGTCCACAAGACCGTCTTCAGCGAGGACACGACGCTGCTGCGACTTGCTCCAACGGCGACCTCCTTTACTCTACAAAGATCTCCGTCCTCGCCAGCTGCTCGATGAACCTCAAGTACTTTCCGGTGGACCAGCAGAAGTGTGGCCTAAATTTTGGCAGCTGTAAACAAACTTTCTATTTTAAAACTTTTTTAAAAAAATCTTTTTTTTGTAGTCGGCAAAACCACCGAAGAGGTAGTGTACGCCTGGCGCCACCACAAACCGGTGGAATTTAACCCCGACATTGAGCTGCCCGCTTTCCGCCTGATTGGCTACAATCTTCTGAAAGCGGAATCGACTTTTTCCACGGGCAGCTTCTCCCACCTCAAGCTGGAGTTCATCATCAGCCGCCACATTGACTTCTACGTGACGCAGGTGTACGTCCCCGCGGCGATGGTCGTCCTCATCAGCTGGATTCCCTTCTGGCTCAGTCGGGCGGATTCACAGGCGAGAGTCGCTCTCGGGGTGACCACCGTCCTCACGATGACCACGCTGACAAAGACGTTGAATAGCGGGGACCTGCCGAAGATTGCCCACCTCACGGCGCTCGACGTTTATCTCTTCTTCTGCTTTTCGCAGGTCTTCCTCTCGCTGATTGAGTACGCCACTGTTGGCTACTACGATATGAAGGTGGAGAAGAGGAGGAAGGAAGGTTATGAAAGTGTCGAAAAAGAAAGGGATGATTTGGGAGATGAAGATCCGAATAAGAGGACTCGACAGGTTCTGATGATTGAGGACACCAGCCTGATTGACTGGTGGGCGAGGCGGCTTTTTCCGGCCTCATTTGCCCTTTTTGTGGTGGTGTACGTTTTAGTGCTCTACTGCATCAACGTGCAGAATGAACATGCTAAAGTGGAGTTTAAATTGTGAACAGATAGCTTAAAATTATTTTATTTATTTATTGAAAAGATGTTGCTAAAAATATTAAAAAAATTTCTCTAAAAAATTGATCATTAAACTCGTTTCCACACTTTGATTGCCATATTCTTTGGTCGCACCTCTCCACCAGTTAGCCGTATAGAAAAACCATCCTTGTCACCACGGCCTGCATTTCCTGCATAAATTGATGCACTCCACTGATTGGGAACCATTGTTACTTGGCTTGAAAAAGTTTTTATTGGACCCCAGACACTTTTGATCTCGGCAATGCGGGGCGCATTTTCCCCCTGAGCTTGACCGAAAGGCGCCGAGCCGCCGCCTTCGGCTCGGAAGAAGTGTCCCGCGTACTGCCCGGTCACTTCAGCCCAGTTTAACGCTGGCCAGAGAGATTTGGGTGCTGGTTGGCCAGCTAGCTGAACGTAGATAAAACCAGCTGGAAAAGGTGGGCTGCTTTTAATGGCGTTTATCTGCCCTTGAGCGTTGGCAATGGAGTGCTGAAATTCAGCTTTAGCGGCCGTGATTGAACTGTGAAGTCTACTTTCTGCAGCCATAGAGCGCTTCTTTTCAGCTTCAATCAGTGACTGAAGCTCGGTTTTTAGCCGGGCCAACTGCCGTTTCTCCTTCTCTACCTCCTCTCTTGTTTCCAGTAGTTTAGTGTGCAACTTTTCAAATGACCACGACTGTGGAATTTGACAAGCGACCAGATTGTTTCGCTTGCTGCACGGTTCGTCGTTCCATTTTCCAATGTTTGAACCTTCAGCTATCATTTGAACGCAAGCAGCATCAGTAGAGTTTTTAGGACTTTGAGGAGCCCAGTTGGTGTAATTTAAGTAAGAGTTGTCTGACCATTGAAACTGATCTTTTTTGTTTGCCGAAAGTTTGGCGCCAATCCAAATTGACTCTTTAATTTGTTTTGTTTTAAAAAAGTAATTGGTTAAAAAAGCATTTTCTTCTGCTGAGTGAATGGTCAACAGAATGGCTGATGGGTCGGAGGCTTTACAGATTTTAACTGCGTCATCATAATTGTGAAATTCATCAATCACTGTAAGGCATTTTAAATCAAGGTACGGCGTCCAGTTAGTTTTACAAGGAGATGAATCACACACTGAAAGTTTAATTAAAAACAAAGTAAAAATAAAAATGATATAAAAGTTCATTTTTAGTTGTTTAAAAAATTGTGAATTGTTTAGCAAAATGACAAAAAAATTAATAAACATAGACTAACAATGTTATTTAAAAGAAAAGTTATCAACAGATATTTTTGTTTGTTTTTAAAAGCAATTTTAATGCGGATTAAGCGGAAAACGATTGCATCAAAATTATTGTTTATTGGTGTTGATAAAATAAAAATAAATGCGTCACATTTGTTTAATAATGTTTGATAATAATTAACCAATTTGCTACATTTGATTATACACTTTAAAACAGTTTTTGTTGTTAAATTCGCTTCCATATTTTTATAGCCATATTCTTTGGACGCACTTCTCCACCGGTGAGTCGGATTGAAATGGCATCTTTTTCTTTCCCTCCACCTCTACCAGAAAACATAAATTCACTCCATTCTCCTGGGTTACAAACTAAATGATTTTTATAATTTCCCGGTGGACCATATGAAGTTCTAATTTCAGCAATTCTAGGTGCATTTTCTTCTTGGATCTGATTGAATGGAGCAGAACCACCGCCTTCGGCACGAAAAAAGTTTCCAGCATACTGTCCCGTAGTTTCGACCCAGTTTAGCATCGGCCAAAGAGTTTTAGGCTCTGGCTGGCTAGAAAGTTGAACATAAATAAAACCCACAGGTAAAGGATTGTTTTTTAGTTCATTAATTTCGTTCTTAAGTTCCGTTTTCAAACTGGCCAGTGTACGTTTCTCTTCTTCAACTGAATCATGCAAAAACTTTTTCATTTCCTCTCTTGTTTGCAGCAGCTTCTGATGCAACAGCTCAATTGGCCACGACTGAGGCTTTTGACAAGCAACCAGGTTGTTACGTTTAGTACACGGTTCATCAGCCCAAGTGCCCAGGTGTAGCCCTTGCTCAGAAATCATTTGCACACAAGACGGTGTTGTAGAATTTTTAGGGTTTTCAGGAGCCCAGTTTGTGTAGTTTAACGGCGATTGGTCTGACCATTTAAATTGTTTTTTGTTTGCCACACTTTCAGCTTTTGCACCAATCCAAATGGATTCAGTGATGGCGTGTGTTTTAAAAAAAGTGTTTGAAATAAAGGCGTTTTCTTCAGCTGAATGAATTGTCAGTAAAACGGCTGATTGGTCTCTCTTACGACAGGCTTTAACTGCGTCTTCGTAGTTGTGAAATTCGTCAATTAAAGTAAAGCATTTTAAATCAAGGTACGGCGTCCAATCACCACAGTAGGAATTTTGGTTTGCGGTTGAAAAATCAAACAAAAGAAAACAACAAACCAAGTATATTAGAAAAAACATTTTTAGTTTTGGAAAATCAAACAGTTGCTATTTGATCAAACTTTTTTATATTTACAAAATCAGTTTCTTTTATAAACATGTTACTAAGCACTTGAAACAAAGATTTAGTTAAAACACTTAAGATTAACTAAAATTTGTTAGAACGCAGTTTAAACCAAACTTATCATAGGTATTTTTAACAGTAAAAAGTCAAGTGATTTTCATTTATTAATGTTATCATTAAAATGTAACATACGTTACAGCGGTTACAATCGTAAACAAGCAACACTACACTCGTTTCCACACCTTGATGGCCATATTTTTTGGTCGCACCTCTCCGCCTGTCAGTCTAATGGAAAAAGCGTCCTTTCCTCCATCGCCCCAATTTCCTGAATACAAAAATGCACTCCACTGATCAGGGACCATTGTCACTCTTTTGGAAAACTCGCTTATTTGACCATAGGTTGATTTGATCTCGGCAATTCGGGGCGCATTGTCGCCCTGCGCTTGGCCAAAAGGCTGCGAACCGCCGCCTTCTGCTCGAAAGAAGTGTCCCGCGTACTGTCCGGTCACTTCAGCCCAGTTCAGTGCAGGCCAGAGAGACTTGGGCGCCGGTTGACCGGCCAGCTGGACGTAGATAAAGCCGACTGGAAGGGCTGGACTGCTTTTAATTGCGTTTATCTGCTCTTGAGTACTGGCAATAGAGTGTTGAAATTCTGTTTTTAGTTTAGCTAGCTGCCGTTTTTCCTCTTCTACCTCTTCTCTTGTTTCCAGTAGTGTATTGTGTAATTTTTCAATAGACCACGATTGTGGCATTTGACAGGCGACCAGGTTGTTTCGCTTGCTGCACGGTTCGTCGGCCCATTTTCCAGCGTGCAGTGGCTCAGCAAGCATTTGAACGCAAGCAGATTCAGTAGAATTTTTTGGACTTTCTGGAGCCCAATTGGTAAAGTTTAAATGTGATTTGTCAAACCATTGAAATTGATCTTTTTTGTTTGAAACCAGTTTTGCACCAATCCAAACTGACTCTTTAATTTGTTTAGTTTTAAAAAAATAATCAGCTATGAAAACATTTTCTTCCGCTGAGTGAATAGTCAGAAGAATAGCTGATGGGTCTGCGGTTTTACAGGTTTTAATGGCGTCATCATAGTTGTGAAACTCATCAATCACTTTTAGGCATTTCAAATCAAAGTACGGAGTCCAGCTAGTTTTACAAGGGGATGAGTCGGACACTAAAGGTTTAATTAGAAACAAAATGAAAATAAAAATAATATAAAAATTCATTTTTTAAAATTGTGTATCATTTAGCAAAATAATGGAAATGACTTAAATTAATAAACAACAATAAAAACCTAATTTAAAGACAAAATTATCAGTAAGTATTGCAGTTTGTCTGCAAAACAATTTAAATGCGGATTAAAAAGAAAAATATTGCGCTAAAAACTATTTTTTCTTAATTTTGATAAAAATAAATACGTCGTACTTGTTTGATAATAATTAGACAATTTACTAAATTTGTTTCTACACTTTTAAAATTTAAGTTAAAACTGTAGCAGACAAGTTCTTAAAATTTTGTCGACACTTGATAAGTGTCGACAAAATTTTGCTTTATTGCAGCCCATTCTATCTAGTAGTCTGCTTGGCAACTTGTTGTGTGATTAAACTTCTCTATTGCACATCACGTCTTTTACCTGGCGCTCCGCCCAAGCTCTACAAAGTCAAAAAAGCTGTAAACATAATTTTCATTAAAGTGTCAGTTTAAAAATTACATTTTGTAATATTTTTATACTTTTGTAAACCAGAAAAAAACTGCAATTGACGTAAAATATTAAATGAGCAGTTAATTATCGGGTTTTTTTGTTGAATTATGCATTGGGATTCCATTCACCTAAAGTGCGTCTCATTTTGCAATGTTTGGCATTCCACCCTGCAGGATATATTGACTGAACTATCAAATGTATTATTAGTTGAAGAGTAGCACTCTGTGTGTAATGTTTTGATTTCTGCGTGTTAATAAATCTCTTCAACAAAACTTTCTTTTTTGTGTCTAAGTGAGTGCTAAAAGTTCAACATTTTTAAATAAAAGCTTTGTCAACATATAAAAGACATTTTTTTTCAACGCTAAGAGTTAACATTGCTAAAGGAAATACAGCAGTTACTGAAAAATTTAGTTTTATTGTAAAAAATAGAGTTAAAGGTAAAAAAACTGAAAATGATAATGAAAGGGGATTACTGAATAGTTCAGAAAAATAACAGTACAAACGTCAATCAATATAAGTAGAAAACAAACAAAAAAAAGAATCATTTTTGGTCAGAGAAAAAAGAAAGAGCTCACAGCAGCTAAAAAGAGAAAAAACAATCAAAACAAGTGAAAATTGAGAACTGTGGAGTGAGTGGAAAAAAGGGGAGAAAAACTAATGTTGTCGGAAGAGAAAAAAAGAATAGAGAATGGAAAATGCCTGAAGAATCAAATCAAAGAATACAGAATATAAAAGGTAGGTGGGTGGGAGAGGATGAAGAGAGGCAGAAAAGGCAAAAGACAAGAGGCAGAAATGATCACTAGATACCGTCATCCTGAATAGCAGAGGAGTACGTTCACAACCTCTTCTTACAGGTCCTTCATCTCAAGCTCCTCGACCTTCTTCGGTTTGGCAGTGTCAGCCGACTTGTCATCCGAATCGGTACTGGTGGCGGGGGCGGCAGCATAAGCACAACTGGAGGAAATGACACCACTTCCAGCGACCACGTAACCGCCGGGCCCAGCTCGAGGGACCTGTAAGCCCAAACAGATGAAGAAGAGGGCAAGCCCAAGGAGAAAAGCCGTTTCAGTCAGCACCTTCCCCTTGCTGGCCACCTTCTCCTGGAGGCCGCAGCGGAGCTCAATGGCGCCCGCGAGGCTCGGCCCCGCCGTGCCATTGCCGCCGATGTGCTCGGCGCACAGCTGCTGGGCGTCGTGCTCACGTAGGGCCAGGCCGGCTCGGGCCAGGCGGAGGTAGTACTCGACGAAGGGTGGGCGGTCTTTCGGTTGGGCGCAGTGAACGGCTGACACGCCCACCAGGCACAGGCGGTACTCCTCCAGGGCGCAGCATTGCTGAGGGGGAGGAGAACTTAGGAGTTAACTTTGCTTAAAAATGAGACAGTGCCTCCCCCCCCCCGAGGTTACCTTGACCAGGATGTGGGCGCCGCCGATGCGGTCCTTCTTCAGGTCCTCGCCAAAAGCCTCGTGGCAGGCCTGGGTTTCCTTGACGAAGGAGGAGATCACGCAGGAGGGAAAATGTGGGTGGGCGCCTCCGCCGGGAGGAAGAGGGGCCCCAGAGACGCCCTCTCCTGAGAAAATGAGGCCAAAGAAGGCGACAAAAGCGATGATAGCCAGCAGGCGGTAGAAGATGGTGGTAATCACCTTGAAGAACTTCATTTTGAGGTGTGTGTGAGAGAGGTTGCTGAGTAGTAGTAGTAGTAGTAGTTGTTGTTGTTGTAAGGAGAGAATGAGGTTAGAAAAGAGGGGAAAAAGATAAACAACAAATAAGAGGAGCACTCACTCAATCTAGGCCTCCAATAGCGATGAGGAACAGTCGGAGAGTCACACCAGAGAGCAGAGAAGATGAAAAGATGAAAGAGAAACTCAGTGTGTGAAATGCAGTAGTGATGGTGCTACACTTTGGAGCTCGAAAACAGTTGTTGCGATCTGAAACGCTTGGCAAAAGGAAGCGAAGGAAACGGAGCAGCGCTGCTAGTTTTATGCTGGCTCGCTCTCTCTCTCTCTCTCTCTCTCTCTCTCTCTAGAAACGTGGTGGTAGTGGTTTTCCAGACGATGGTAGTGATGTGCCAGGGTGATGAGGTAGTGGCACTGAAAAGGAGGCAGTGGGGTGATGAGGGTGATGAGTAACAGCGGTGGTGACGATATTGACACTGGCTGCTGCTGCTGCTGCTGTTGAAAGATGAACCTCTACCAAGGGGAACTCTTTGCTTAAGTGGAGGTGATGCTGCTGAACTGGTGGAAGTTCTCGTCTGTTTGCAGATGCGACTCACCGGAAGAAGGTGTTGTGGGGCAAAGTTCAGGATAGACACCCCCTCAGACGGCTGCAGTGCTCCAAACAGCTGAAGATTGGCTTCCAAGAGAAGGGTCTTCTCTTTTTTGAGCATCAACTGGCGGACGAACTCTTTGCAGTTCTCCCTTGTTTACACTGGATTGAAGTTTTCCTCCAGAAGAAATGTCGTCACTACTGTCAGCGAGTGAGTGCGCAGTAGTGAGTGAAGAAAGGACAGCTGATACTGACAAATTTAGTTTTATTCTAAAAATAAGGTAAGGAAGAGAATGACTGACAAGAGAATGATAATGAAAGAAGATTACCGACTAGTGCAGAGAGATAGCAGTACAAAGATCAATAAATATAAGTAGAAAGCAAACAAAAAAGAGAAGAATAATTTTGGTCAGAGAAGAGAGAGAAGAGAGAGAGAAAGCTCACAACAGCTAAAAAGAAAAGAGCAAAGAAAGCAAAACAAGTGAAAGGAGAAAGCTGAGAAGAAAGTGGAAAAAGGGGGAAAAATGCTAGAGTTGTTAGGAGGAAGAAGAAAAATAGAGAAAAGAGAATAAATCGAATCAAAGAATACAGAATACAAAAGGTCGGTAAGTGGTAGAGATGAAGAAGCAGAGATGGCTACAGGTGGCCGTGCTCCTGAAGAGGAGCAGAGTAGTGCGCCCTCCTTCTTACAGGTCCTTCATGTCGAGCTCCTCGACCTTCTTCTCCGTCTCGGCGGCGATGTCAGCCTTGTCATCCGAATCGGCACCGGCCCCGGCGGCGGCATAAACGCAGCTGAAAATGAGCCCAGCGCCGCCGCCATCACTACCATCGCTGAAGATGACCATCTCCTCGGAGGAGCCAACGATGTAGCGCTTCCAGGCGAAGAAGCCAAGGTCGAAGAGGACCACAAGGTGGCCGAAGTAGGCGACGGCGATGAAGGCCAGCAGGCGGTAGAACATGGTCGTAGTGGTCGTGGTTGTGGTGGTGGTGGTGGTGGTGATGGCACTGGTGGAGTTTGAAAAAGTTGTCGCGATCTGAAGCGCTTGGCAAGCCGAAGAGAAATGGACAGAGCAGCTGGCGGCGCTGCCCTTTTATGATGACTCTCTCCTCTCTCTCTCTCTCTCTCTCTCTCTCTCTCTCTCTCTCTCTCTCTCTCTCACTTTCTCTTTCTGGAATCCTGGTAGTAGTGGTCTTCGAGCAGTTTGAGGTAGTGGCACTGAAACAAAGACAGGGTAGTAGTGGAGGGCAGAAGCATCAGCCACAGAAGAGAAGGCACTGAATTGTGTGTGGTCGACTGCTGAAGGATCCGTGGTGGTGGTGGTGGTGGTGAGGGTGGCGGTGAGTAACAGAGGCGGCGACGACGACGATGACGAGGACACTGGCTGCTGCTTCTGCTGGCTGCTGCTGCTCTTGAAAGATGAACCTTCACCAAGGGGAACTCCTTGCTTTGGTGGAGGTGATGCTGTTGAACTGGTGGAAGTTCTCGTCTGTCTGCAGATGCGACTCACCGGAAGAAGGTGTTGTGGGGCAACGTTTAGGATATGCACCCCACAGGAGGAGCTGCAGTGCTTCAAACAGCTGAATATTGGCTCCAAGGTGGGCCCTCTCTTTTGAGCATCATCAGCAGGTGGCGGACGGACTCTTTGCAGTTCTCCCTTGTTTACACTGGATTGAAGTTTTACTCCAGAATGTTTTTCACTACTGTCAGCGAGCATCAGTGAGTGAAGAAAAAAGACAGCAGATACTGAAAAAATTTGGTTTTATTGTAAAAATAAGGTAGAGGAAGAGAATGACTGACAAGAGAATGATAATGAAAGAAGATTACCGACTAGTGCAGAGAGATAGCAGTACAAAGATCAATAAATATAAGTAGAAAGAAAACAAAAAAGAGTAGAATAATTTTGGCCAAAGAGAAAGAGAGAGAGAAAGAGAATGCTCACAGCAGCTAAAAAGAAAAGAGCAAATAAAGCAAGACAAGTGAAAGGAGAAATCTGAGGAGAAAGTGAGAAAAAGGGGAGAAAAGCTAAAGTTGTTGTAAAAAGGAAGAAGAATAAAGAATGGAAAATAATTGAAAAATTAAATCAAAGAATACAGAATACAAAAGGTCGGTGAGTGGTAGAGGATGAAGAAGGAGAGATGGCTACAGGTGGCCGTCATCTTCAAGAGCAGAAGAGTTTGCTCTTCTTACAGGTCTTTCATGTCGAGCTCCTCGACCTTCTTCTTCGTCTCGGCGGCGATGTCAGCCTTGTCATCCGAATCGGCACCGGCCCCGGCGGCGGCATAAGCGCAGCTGGAAATGACCCCAGCGCCGTGATCACTACCACCACTGAAGATGACCATCTTCTCGGAGGAGCCAACGATGTAGCGCTTCCAGGCGAAGAAGCCAAGGCCGAAGAGGACGCAGAGGACGACGATGCTGCTGGTGATCCCTCCGAGCAGGGCCACCTTGTCGACGCTTTCCTGGAAGAAGCAGTGACCAATTGAGCTCAGCTGTTTGCCGCCGCTGTGCACGGCGCACACCTGCTCGGCGTCGTGCTCACGGTTCAGGCTGGCCTGGGCGAAGCGGAGGTAGTGCTGGACGAGGGCGTCGCCGTCCGCCTGCTTCTCGCAGTGCACGCTTTCCACCAGGCAGCTGCGGTAGTCCTCCAGGGAGCAGCAGACCTGAGACGGTAAAGAAAAAGAGAGGAATTGTTAGTGCTTGACTAGTAGTTGTGTTGGAAAGAAACAACTGTGATCTATCTATCTACCTGAGCCAGGTAATCGGTGCTGCCCCAGCGCTCCTTGCGCAGGTGCTCCTGGAAGGTGTCGTGGCAGGCGGCCTGCCCCTGGCTGAAGGAGGCTCGATCGCAGGAGGGAAACGGGAGGTCGGCGGCGGCGGCGCCTCCCTTGTAGGCGAGAGCAAGCGGAGGAGGAGGATGAAAGGGGGCCGGAGACTGGGAAGGAAGAGGGGCCCCAGAGACGCCCTCTGCCGAGAAGGGGAGGAGAAGGTGGCCGAAGAGGGCGGCGGCGGCGGTGATGGCCAGCAGGCGGAAGAACATGGTGGTCGTGGTGGTGGTGGTGGTGGTCGACTTGAAGAACTTAAGGTGTGTGTGTGTGTGTGGGAGAGAGGAAGTTGCTGCTGCTGATAAGCAGTTGTTGTTGTTGTTGTGAGGAGAGAAGGAGAGGTTAGAAAAGAAAGGAAAACGTTTTAGATGAACAGAAAGAAGAGAAGCACTCACTCAAGCTAAGGCGATAGCTGGTAGCGATGAGGGAAACTCAGTCGGAGAGTCACACCAGAGTGCTAAAAAGCAGAATTGCTGAAATAGTGAAGATTGAAGAGAGTTTGCAGGAAAAAAGTGCAAGTGAAACACGGTGGTGGTGGTGGTGGTGGTGATGGCACTTGTGGAGTTTGAAAAAAAGTTGTTGTCGCGATCTGAAGCGCTTGGCGAGCCAAAGAGAAATGGACAGAGCTGCTGGCGGTGCGGACGTTTTATGATGACTTTCTCTCTTCTCTCTCTCCTCTCTCTCTCTCTCTCTCTCTCTCTCTTTCTGGAGTCCTGGTGGTCTTCGAGCAGTCTGAGGTAGTGGCACTGAAGATTATGCAACTAGCAGTGAAGGCAGAAGCATCAGCCACAGAAGAGAAGGCACTGAATTGTGTGTGGTCGACTGCTGAAGAGGATGAGAAGGATCCGTGGTGGTGGTGGTGGTGTGGTAACTGTGAGGGTGATGAGTAACGGTGGCGGCGATGACGACGACGGCGAGGACACTGGCTGCTGCTGCTGCTGAAAGATGAACCTCCACCGAGGTGACCTCCTAGCTCCTGGCAGATGTTGTTGCTGCTGTCGCTGCTGCAGCCGATGATGCTGATGATGATTCATGCCTCATCTTTTGGGTGATTCATGGCTGCAGCTGAAGGCAACATTTGCTCTGCCTTGCTGTTGTTGCTCGAATTCCCCAGGAGAGAGAGAGAGAGAGAGAGAGAGAGAAGAAGAAAGAGGAGAGAATGATCTCTGCCCTGACCAAGTGTTTCAAATTGTAAACTGTCATTCTACAGTTCTGCTGCTGCCTTTGCTGCCTCCTCCTATGTTACTCTTTCTGTCTTTGCATTCAACAGGTGTGCTGTGCCAAACAGGTGGTTGCAGGCCTAACTCTGCTGAACTAGCTGACCGCAGCCGACTGGGCATTCAGTTCAGAGCTAGCTCACTCACTCAGCAATGAGGATCAGCATCTGTTCATTGCACCCACTTCGAGATTGCATTCCTTTTGATCCCCTTTTTGTTGTGTGTTTGCCAAGTGCCCCTCCGAATGCCGATCAGTTCAGCACCGGCAGAACACATCGTTCCTTCAGCAGTCCGCCAGACAGGCGCCACCAGACAGGCGCCAATGTCTCGATTGCCGCCGCCTCTGCCACCAAACACTACCGTTTTACTTGGCATGAACTTTCCCTCTCTTTCTTTCCCTTTTCTTCGTTTCCCATCAGCAGCAGCAGCAGCAGCAGATTTCCCAAGTCAGTTAGTCAGCATCACCACCACCACGACTTGTTCACTATCCGCGACGTCGCTGCTGAATCTCCTCTCTTTCCTTCTTTTCCCCCTCGTTCAGCACACCTCGCCAGTACAGTGCCCCTTGCCAGTAGACTCACAGTGTGCTGTCTCGCCTAGCAAACATCTGGTGACATGAAGAACAAGCCAAAATGCGAGTGCTTGTCGCACGCGCGCGCGCACCAAACCAAAGCAAGCCAAGCGCGTTGGACACAGGGTAATTAAAAAAAATTAATCGCCAAAGTATCTGCTGCTGCTGCTGCTGCTGCTGATGCTTCTTCTGCCGTTTCTGTGGATGTCAATTGACCGAAGTGGCTGGCAAAACAACAAGTGTCAGTGCTGGGTGGCAATGGTAGTTGGCGGTCGTTACGTAATCGCTAAAGTGGTGGCCACGACTGTGGGTAATTAGTAGCCGCAGCTAAAAATAAACTCTGCGCGCTCCTCCTTACGCGGGCAAACGAGGGGCTACTCGGGGCCCCGCTCGACGAGAAGTGTCGGCTCTCTTTGCAGGCAATGTTTAGGCTTGTTTGTTTAGGGTGGTGGCACAGGGTGACACACACACACTCACATCTGTGTGTGAATCACACTTTGTGATCACCTTTGCTGACGGTGGTGAACTTGTGGCAGATGTGAAACATCTCAGTGAAGGGCAAAGCAATGCCGCTTGTTTTTTGCTGGATATTTTTTTTTATTCTAAAGCTCATGTTAGGCTCTGTTTCCTCGGAGGACAAAAATGGCAATCAGAAAAAGTTGGCAAAGCAGAAATTCATACTTCGCGCCTTTGCGTTTATCAAACAGAAAACCGGAGTTATCTTTTAGCTGCAGCTGATAAACACAGTGTACAGAGAGTTATGCAAGCGTATATAAAACGATAGTGCTTTACTTCTAAAAGCAGCTCACACTAGCACTCACACTTGAGCTTGACAGCAGCTTACGGCTAAAATTTTGACAAAAACACCGCAAAAATGCCTTCAAACTCAGCAGCAGCAACAAAGCTTCAAAATGAGCCCATTCTAGTCAGCTACGTCTGGGTGGACGACGCCAACAAGAGGAACCTCCGCAGCACCACCAGGACTGTCCACTTTGTGCCCTCAACTCCTGAGCAGCTGCCTCTGGTGCGAGTTGATGCTCTTGAAAGTCTGTGCTGCTGAATTTCACCTCCTTCCAGTGAACTTTACCGAGATCCAATTCGACAAGGGCAGAACCTTCTTGCCCTCTGTGAAACAGTGACCTCTGACCTTCAGCCGACGGCGGGAAACTCCCGTCGATCTTGTTTAGCAAACAATGAAGGCTGCCGCAGCCGAGGCGCCCTGGTTCGGCATTGAGCAGGAGTACTTTATGATGGATGCAAAGAGCGGGAAGATCCTCGGCTGGCCGGAAACGGGCAGAGGGGAGCCGGATCCCTTTGAGTCGCACTACTTTGCCGTGGGCAGGGATCGAGTGGTGGGACGGCAGTTGGCCAATCTTCACTACGCCGCCTGTCTCTACGCTGGCATTAAAATAGATGGGCTGAATTCGGAGGCCAGTCTCGGGCAGTGGGAGTACCAGGTACCAGGAGGAAGAAGAAAAAGAGAAACTCCTTCTTAAAGTCCTAAATTCTAACTCTTCTTAATCTCCCAAATAGATCGGCCCCTGCGAGGGCGTCACCATCGGCGACGACCTGGTGATGTCCCGCTATCTGCTGCACCGCCTCGCCGAGGACCTCGCCCTCTCGGTGACCTTTGAGCCTAAGCCAATTCCCGACGGCATGTTCGGCTCGGGCGCCCACACCAACTTCAGCACCGCCTCCACGCGAGCCGAGGGCGGCCTGGCGGCCATCTACGAGGCGCTGAAGAAGCTGGAAGCTCGCCACCTGGAGCACATCGCCCTCTACGACCTTGATGGTGGGCGGGAGAACGCCCAGCGACTGGTGCCCGGCCCGGTCTCCGCCAGCTGGCAGACCTTCACCTGGGGCCTGGCAAACCGGGCGGCCAGTGTTCGGGTTCCGGCGCAGACGGTCGCCGATGGGAAGGGCTACCTCGAGGACCGCCGTCCGGCGGCCAACATTGACCCGTACACGGTGGCCGAGGCCCTAGTGCGGACTGTGTGCTTGTAATTGTTTCGGTTTTAATTAATAAATAAAAAGATAGCCACTGCTTTTTGAGCAAACAAAATTGATACAGGTGTTGATGTTTTTAGTTTTCTTCCTCAGTTCATCAGCTATCTTTCTCTTGCTGTCATTGCTGCGGCACTGTGTAGAGATAGCAAAGAAGTAATATATTTTTATCTTTTTTGATTTACTAAACTGCCGACTTTGACTTTGACTCTGTTGAATCGTTTCTTATCATTACGTTTTCCTATTGCAGTGCTCTGTCACTCTCAACTTTCTGACTATAGTTACGCTGGGTTGACTGAAAGAAAGAGAGCAGAAAACAGCAGTCTTCGTCAGATCAGAGCACAACAGCAGCAGCAACAACACAGTAAACTGAACCTCAACAAGGTGGCCTCATCAACTTTCAAACAGCAATCTCCATCTTCGGACAGTTGTACCATCTGCCCTGAAATGCAATCTTCTGAAAATCAAAGTAACATTACGACCTCCTCCAAAGTGCTCCTCCTCACGTACATCTGGATCGATGACCGTAACAAGAGACGCCTTCGAAGTAGGACACAGACAGGAGTAGACTTTGCTCCGATCAGCGGCCCTGAACAGCTGCCTCTGGTTCGAATTGAAGGTGATGAAGGTGGTGAAAGTGGTGAATTTTACCTTCACCCAGTCAGGCTGTACCGAGACCCGATTCGACGCGATCCTCACCGCCTGGTACTCTGTGAAACAGTCACTAGACCTCGACCACCTTCAGCCGACGGCGGGAAACTCCCGCCGATCCTGCCTGCAGACAATGAAGGCGGCCGCCGCCGAGGCGCCCTGGTTCGGCATCGAGCAGGAGTACTTTATGATGGATGCTAATTCAGGACGGGTGATAGGATGGCCGGAAAAGTCGGGCATAGAGCCGAACCCGATTGCGGCCTACTCCTTCGCCGTCGGCCCGGACCGGATCGTCGGGCGGACACTGCCGAACCTCCACTACGCCGCCTGTCTCTACGCTGGCATCAAAATTGATGGGCTAAATTCAGAGGGCGTTCTCGGGCAGTGGGAGTACCAGGTACCAAAACAAAAGAAGAGGAGAAACTCCTTCTTAGAAAGTCCTCCAACTCTAACTCCGTTTTTAATCTCTCTCCCCTAAATAGATCGGCCCCTGCGAGGGCGTCACCATCGGCGACGACCTGGTGATGTCCCGGTACCTGCTGCACCGCCTAGCCGAGGACCTCGCCCTCTCGGTGACCTTCGAGCCGATGCCCCTCCCAAACAGCCTCTTCGGCTCGGGAGCGCACACCAACTTCAGCACCGCTTCCACCCGAGCTGAGGGCGGCATGGAAGTTATCCTCAAGGCGCTGAAGAAGCTGGAGGCTCGCCATCAAGAGCACATTTCGGTGTACGATTTGGACGGCGGACGGGAGAATGAGCGTCGTCTGGTGGACGGCTACTGCACTGCTCACTTCAGTAAGTTCACCTACGGACTGGGAGTTCGCAATGTCAGCGTGAGGGTGCCGGCGCAGACGGTGGCAGATGGGCGAGGCTACCTGGAGGACCGGCGGCCGGCGGCCAATATGGACCCGTATGTAGTGGCCGAGGCCCTAGTGCGGACGGTTTGTTTGTAAAAAAAGTGTAAAATGCTTTTGAACCCTAGAAAGTAAACCATTAAAACCTTTGAGTAAAATGGAGTTCTTTGTCTGATTTAAAAATAGCCGAGCCTGAAACGTTTTGCTCTGTTGTCGTTGTTGTTGCCGAACTTTGGACTGAAAAAAAGACAAAGTTATGCCACTTTTCGTTTTTATCTTTTTTTTGTTCTGGTTATCTCAATTTTTTATAGCGTTTTAGTGCAGCAAAGTTACATATGAACCATTTTGTGCTGGCGCTTTATCAGTCATTTCTTTGCCGCTGATAGTTTTAGCTTGTCTATTTGGTTTTTCTTCACGCTTCTTATCAACACTTTTGCACTGGTCCTTCTCTTGCACGCTGGTTACGTTGAGCGCTTGTTACAGTAGAGAACAAAAATAAATGTCATTGATGAATGAGCTGATCATCAACTAGTGCCGGCATTTTATCTTTGTTTCTTGCATTTGTCAAACAGCAAAGCAGGTCTACAGCAAAGTACTTCTTCGCTTTATTTAATCAGCTTTGGGGTGAAAAAGCATCGACCAAAAAAGCAACAACTTCTCTGACAACTTCTCGACTCAAAGCCTGCCTAATTTTTTCCTTCTCCAAAAAAATGACTCTTGCAAACAACCCTGAACGGGAGCTCCAAGTTCTCTCCCGCTACGCTGACCTTCTTTCGGAAGTTTCCCCGGTAAAGGCCACCTACCTCTGGCTGGATGGCTGCTATGGAATGCGCAGCAAGGTGAAGACGCTGTACAACGCCGTGAAAAGCCTTTCTGATGTGCCCGCCTGGATGTACGGCGTCGACTGGTACTACGGCCCAGGTATGAAACTGGGCTGTGAGGCACGCCTACTTCCGGTCCGCCTCTACCCGGACCCCTTTGCCGGCGCCCACCACCGGCTGGTCCTCTGCCACAGCCTGAGCACGATGGAGGAGTCCCTAACCAGCCCATTGCCTGCAACACCCGAGCTCCGCTGCAGAAGGTGCTGGAGAAGGTTGAACCGGAAGCAGAAGTTCAACTCACAATCAAACAGGAGTACTACCTTTTTGAGGCGCCAATCGACGACAGCCGCTCGGCTGGGCGGTGGACGGATATCCGCTGGCCACCAAGGACTACAGCCACGGCGTGGGCGCCAATGAGGTGGTGGGCGGGAGTTGGCCGAGGCTCATCTGCAGGCCTGTCTAAAGGCGGGAGTTCACCTGAGCAGTCAGTCCGCTGGAGCGGTCCTCTCGTCGTGGACTTTTGAGGTAATTCTTTTTGGACACTTTTTTCAAGATTTTTTTATTATCTAACTTTTGCCTCTTCTCTCTCCTTAGATTGGCCCCTGCGACGCGACCACCGCCTGTGACGATCTCTGGATGGCCCGGTACCTTCTTCAACGACTGGCGGAAATCTATTCGATTGTTGTTTCTTTTGATGGAGGTCACTTTCCGGGCACTGCAAATCGTTCGGCGGTGGAGTTTAGCACTGGTGCGATGCGGGACTCTTCCAATGGTAAGGCTGCGGCTGAGGCCGCCCTTGCCAAGCTAAAAGAAGGTCATCGGGAGTTTGTGAGCAAAGCAACCCAGTTTGCCGGCTACCCCTATGACGTGGAACGTCGGCTGAACAAGGTGCCCGGGCCGGGTAGTAAGGCAAAGGAGGAGGGGGAGGAAAAAGACCCATTTGATGTGGTCGTCAAAGAGGAGGTACCGGTTAACGGACAGAAAAGAGGAAGTTTTGTTTTGGTTGACCGCCGAGTCCCTTCCAATCTGGATCCGTACGTCGTCGCCGAGCAGATGATAAAAACTGCTCTTTTGTAATAAAAACTTGTTTTGAATTTGATTGAAAAGAAACAATTTACAAAATTCAAAATATAAATTCTCATTTTTACTCAAAAAGAAAAAACTCTAAAAATTACTACAAATTGTCAAAAAGATTAAAAAGTCTAGCTCTTCACTTTCAGGGGCTTCTTTGCGCTAATGATCGCCGAGTAGACGAATCGCTGGAGCTGCGCCTCCGGCTTCCAGCTCTCAATCAGCTGGTCACTTCCCTCCTTCTTACTGATGGTCACCTCAACGAAGCCAATCTCCTCAAAGTAGCCCTCCAACTCAGAGACGACCGAGGCGCCGGAAATGCAGCCGGCGTACATTGCCAAACTGGAGCGCACCTCTTTTGGAAGCTCTCCAGTGGTGGTGACAATGTCGGAAATGACCACCTGTCCACCGGGCTTCAGCACTCGAAACACCTCCTCCAGAACCGCCCTCTTCTGGGGGCTGAGATTGAGGACGCAGTTGGAAATGACCAAATCAACAGTTCCATCCGCCACTGGCAGGTGCTCAATCTCCCCCAAACGGAAGCTGACATTGCCAAAGCCGCCTTTGACCGCCTTTTCCCGCGCCTTTGAGACCATTTCCGGCGTCATGTCCACGCCAATCACCCGCCCGTTTGGGCCCACCTTTCGAGCGGCGATGAAGGCGTCAAAGCCGGCGCCCGAGCCGAGGTCTAGAACAGTGTCGCCCGGTTTGATGGAGGTAAAGGCGAGCGGATTTCCGCAGCCAAGACCGAGGTTGGCGCCATCGGGCACGGCGGCCAGCTCTTCCGGGCTGTAGCCGAGAACGGCGGCGTACGACTCGCTGGTATTGGCGCCAAAGCAGGAGCCACCTGAGGCGGATTTGTTGCAACAAGAAGTCTGCTTTTTTTCCTCAGAAACTATTCCGCCGTAGTGCTCGCGGACTGACTGTCGAATCTGGTCATCATCGGTTGTTGAGGTGGTAGTAGAAGGCGATGATTTGGTGTTGCAGCAATTTCCAGTGGGCTGTTTGGAGCACATTTTGTTTCTAGTTGAAATGAACAATAAAAGTTAGTTGTTGATTGAAATACTGGCTAGAAGTTTAATGTAGTTGTGTGTTGCC
This sequence comes from Tyrophagus putrescentiae, assembly GCA_024499935.1. Classification (NCBI taxonomy): domain Eukaryota; kingdom Metazoa; phylum Arthropoda; class Arachnida; order Sarcoptiformes; family Acaridae; genus Tyrophagus; species Tyrophagus putrescentiae. The sequence goes on from JAMZRA010000008.1 coordinate 8,250,638, forward strand.
TGGTGATGACCTGAAATGTCAAATACGTCAAATACGTCAACGACAAAAAAGTTAAACTGACTGGAAAAGTAGCAGTAACTTAATTGCCTCATTAATGTAATAAAATTGAGATAAAAGTTCATTGAATTTGATCATTGGGTTTTAATTGGTCTTAACATTCAAACAAACAAAAGTTATCAAGTTTTTTCAACAAACCTTTTTTGTTTACTGTCCTTTTCAAAAAATCAATCACAAGCAAGCTTTCAACTGCCGTACAACTGCTGTTGTTCCCCAAGTTCACTTTGAGCACTGATGGCGATCATGTAGAAGAGTGTCAAGTGGTATCTTTTTTTCAAATGCCAGCACACAGTAGTGGTAGTAGTAGCAGTGGTAGTGGCACAATGTCACAACTGATGATGATAATCTTCTGCAGATAATTAAACTTGATGATAAAATGGAATGGCGACACTTTAGACACAGCAGCAGCAGTCTTCCGATCGACTTTCCACCGTACACACTTTTTTAGCAGCGCTCAACTGATTGTTCAATGAAAACGGATGTAACTGATACAAGACAAGAAAAGGGCAGCATAAAATGACGGCGGCGAAAAATCCCGTAACCATCAACATCATCATCATCAGCTAAACAAATCTCAATGACTGCCAGGATTGTACACTTGACACTACTTGATCGTACAATGAGTGTCCACAATCAGTGTTATGTGTGGTTGGTTGTCAGTTGGTGCAGTGCGTTCCCAAAGCGTCAGCCACTTAATTGATTGCAGTAATTTTCTTCTTCTTCTTTTTGCAACAAAATAATGAACGTACATGCAAGTTTGGCAGTATTTAAACGTTTTTGTCTATAACAATTAAAACCACTTCTATCACACAAAAAACAACTTTAAAACTAAAAAACACTAATTTTGTTTAACAGTATTTTAGCAAAATGAAGTTCACTACAGTTTTTAATATTCATTTTTGCAATCCACTGCATTGCAACTTTGATCAGCGCTGAAAGGAGCCCTAAAGCACTGACCAGCTGCATCACCTCCACTGGAGAGCTAATTAGCTGTCCAAGTACTACAAATCAACGAAACTTCCTCACCAATTCAACCCTGTCCGCTTACGCCCACTTCCACAACCGCATCAATGAAACCGGGTGGGCGGAACTGGAGGTGACTACCTCACCTAAGGTGGCCGATGATCAGCAGCAGGCCTACTACGCCGGCTTCCTCGAGGGCTTCCTCACTGCCCAGCTGATTACCCCGGCCTTCGCAAATATGCTTCCGCCAAAGAGGGCCGCCGGGTACTGCGAGCAGCTGGGAGGACTTCTGGAGCAGACGTTGAACAGTACAGTGGAAAAAGTGCTCAAAAACCCGGGTGATCCTTACTGGCAACAGGTGGGCTTGACGCTGAATCAGCTGGCTGGACTGGAGGACGGCTATCAGTATTCGATTTTCAAAGGAGGAAGCTCTGAAATGGAGAAGAAGTATCGTTTGTCAAAGGTACGTTCAGAAAAATGGATTTTGTACAAAAAAAACTTAACTTTTCCCCTTTTTAGCCGCACATGAACATCCGCCCCTGTGGACTGCTCCTACTGAATCTTCGCACCGAGCTAGGCGACCTCCAATCGATCCTCAACCAAACTCTGCTGGAAAAGAAGGTCGACCACTGCTCGGCCCTGATCAAGATCACCCCCAGCGGAGAGGTGCTCACCGCGCACAACTCCTGGACCTCCTACACTTGGATGCTTCGAGTGTTGAAGAAGTACAGCCTACACTTCCGCTCCAGTCACTCCGCCGAGGTGGCCTTCTCCTCCTACCCGGGCGTCATCTTCAGCATCGACGACTTCTACATCACCAGCGCCCGGCTGGTGGTCCTCGAGACGTCGATTGCCAACTTCAACGCCGCCCTCTGGGCGGACGTCAAGCTGGGCCACTTTACCTTTGAGTTCATCCGCAACTCGGTGGCCAACCGACTGGCCGTCAACGGAAGTCACTGGGCGGAGGTGTTCAGTCGGGAGAACGGCGGCACGTACAATAACCAATTTATGATTGTGGACTACAAGAAGGCGGCCACCAAATCGAGTGGACTGCTCACCGTCCTCGAGCAGCTTCCGGGGATGATCGCCTACTCCGATCGAACGGCGGCCCTCCTGAAGACCTCCTATCACGCCTCGTACAACGTTCCCATGTACGAGGTGATCTACTCGGCGAGTGGCTACGAGGAGATGGCCGCCCGCTACGGCGACTTCTTCAGCTACCAGAAGACGGCTCGGGCGAGGATCTTCGCCCGTGACCAGCCTCGGGTGACCAATCTGACGTCGCTCTATCGGCTGATGCGCTACAATGACATGTTCCACGATCCGCTCTCCCGGTGTGAGCAATGTACCCCGAAGTGGGAGGGAAAGTACGCCATTGCGGCGAGGGCCGATCTGAATGACCCCAACGGCAGCTATCCGATTCCCTTCATCGGCTTCCAGGATGAGGGGGCGATCGACGCGAAGATGACCAGTGGAAAACTTGTGGACGATAATCTTCAAATGGTCGCCGTCAGTGGACCGACCGGTGAGCAGGTGCCCGCTTTTAGCTGGGCGACTACGAAGCTGAGAAATGCACCTCACGTTGACCAGCCAGCAGGGGAGTGGCGCTTCAAGCCGGTGAGGACGGTCTGGGGTGGTGGTGATGAAGGGAAAATGGTGGGCTTTCCCGAGTTTGGCTTTGATGAGTGATATTTTGGTGATATGTGTTCAACCAAAACAAATAAAACACAGCTGAGCGAAATGTGTGGCGGGAAATAAACAAAGGGCGCGTTTTGAATTTTGGAGCACAGTTTTTGTGAACGGCTGTCCTTTGTTTTGAGCTTTCCCTCATTCTTTTGCATCATTTTTGTTGCATCCTCTTTTTTCGGATTCTGTTCTCGGATTTGTAATTCGCCAATCATGGATGAGTTTTTATTTTTGTTCACCGATCAAGATCAAAGCGAGAAGAAGGACAACAGGAGCAACAACCGGAAACGTAGCATCCAGCTCGAACCAGCTCCCCTCAACAGCTTTCAACTGGTGGAGACGATCAACGGCCTCTGCGAGCTGCACTGTCGCCTGGAAGGGCTGCTGCAATCTTCGGCAAAAAATGGACTGTCTGTTCCAGAACTTCTGCCCACTTTGGCGGCCTTTGAGGCGGCCACAAAGGCGGCCTTGCCCGCGAAGATACCCGACCTGGTGGCGCATTGGGCGGCGAAGCGAACCGAGGCGCTGGCTAAGTACTCCGAGCTGGTGAAGAAGCTGGTGACCGCCTCTCCAAAAGACGATCCTGGCCTGCTCGGCGTGATGCAACCGGAAAAGCTGAAGATTCCCGAAAAGATGGAGCCTTTTATGGTCTTCCCAGAGGAGGAGGAGGAGGAGACTAAAAGGAAGTGCTCCAAAGAGCCGAAGCCACTGTACGCCTACTGCGATCAACTTGAGGAACTGTTCAGTTGCATTGCTTCTCTATCATCTACTGAAACTACGGAAAATTCTGCTCTGTCTTCGAATGCAGCAAACTGAGTGCAGTGATTCTTTTCTTTTGTTCAACTGTCGTCAACTTTTCATCATCAAAAAGTACACCATCATCAACGTAAGTTACCCTACGTTTTTATTCTTCAACTATTCAACCCAAACAACAGTAGTTGAATTTACTAATTAGAATTTAAAAGCGTTGCATTTTTTGTTCCTTTGTACTTGAATTAGACGAGCAAAAGTATTACTCAACCACAAAAAAGCACATTTCCCCACATGAAAACCCTAAAGTGTATTGATTCTTTTCTAATGTAAAGAATGCTAATTAGCAGGCAAAATGTCCATTATTCACCATCAAGGTTAGGCTTTTCCAGGTTACATTTGGTACTTTATTAATTTACAAGTTTCAACCAAACCAAAAGCTATAAATTCAAAAGAACTTTTGCTACTTTGTGAGCACTACTCTTAGTCGAGTGGAAGGAGTCAGCAAGCAGAAAGTGATGTATCGTCCACTCTTCTCCTTCCGCCATGTCATCTACGAGATGAGCAAGGAGCTCTTTGACCGGAATAAGAAGATGAGCTCTGGCCTGCAGCAGCTGTTCAACCTCCTCTACGGCATCGGCTCATCGGTTCACCTGCTGTACATTACGGCGGTCCTGTACGATGAGTCCATTGGGGAGCTGTACGACTTTCGCCGACATGACATGCTCTTGGGCGTCATGTTCCACTTTCGAGCGGAGCTCGAGTACACGACCAGCGGATAATGAGTAGAGGCTGGAGAGAGAGGCTCGGTTCAGTTTGCGCCTGTTTAGCAGCTGCTCTAGAGACACTGAAAACGGAAAAAATAAAATAGTGATCAAATTTTTTTCCAAACATTTTCTTTAGCCTTCAAACCTTGATTGATCACCAGAAGGTCAACCAAAATGATGGCCACCTTCTGGTGGGCCTTCACGCAGAGGAGGTAGTCGTAAGCGATGCACAGGCCGATGAAGGGCACCAGACAGAGGCCAATGAGGTGGTGGGTAGTGACAGAGTCGAGGACTTCAGTCGCCAGGTCGTACCTCGTGTACTGCTCTCTGAGGACGCTGTACAGCGTCAGTCGAAGGGCGCCCATTGTTAGGTAGGCGTAGTAGGCTAGTCGAAGGGGGCGTAGCCTCCCTTTCAACGGTTTGTGGACGTTGCTGGCGTACTGGCGTGCCTGGTCGGCAGAGGGCGTGTAGAAGAAGTTGGTCACTAGGAGGTACAGCGAGAGGACGTCTTCGAGTAGCATTCTGAGGTAGTACTGTTTGGTGGGTGTGTTTATTGGGGAAAAGCCGGTAAACGGTTGTTTTTGCATAAAATATTTTTGGCTTTATTTTGGTTGGTGTACACTGTACAGTTTGTAAAAAAACTAGTGACTGCTGCTGCTGCTGCCAGCAACTTTAGTTTAAAGCGGAAACTTTAAAAAAAATTAAAATTGCATTGCACAAATTTCAGTTTGTGCGTTTTGTTAGTGTTTTCCAAGACTTGGTGCACTCCCAGGCCGTTTTCGGCAAAATGACTAACTTTTTAAGTTTTAAACAATACCAAGAACTCATTAATAATGACTTTTTAAATATTTCAAACATGGTAATTTGTTTTTGCAAAACAAGAATGTACAATTTCAATTTTTTTTATGAAAATAAAAACAATATAAGGGAGTTTGTAAGTAGTGGTTCTGCAGAACACTATTGAGCGCTTTATTATTAGTTAGTTTAAATAGTGGGTTTCAATTTGAAAGATACACTGGGATGACAGGCAAGTTATTAATTGCTGTCAAAAGTAGTAGTAGTTAGTTGAGAAAGACGACATAGTTATTGTTTGTACCAGTTCAGGTCATCTTTTGCCAAGATAGGAATCAACTCCCTCGAATTAACGGCGTTTGCCCTAGAATAAAAAACAGCAATGAAAAGGCTTTCAAAAACACCCAAAAAATACAAAGCACACATACCCAGCAGCAACGCCTTCGGTAGCCCCAACCGCCTTGAAAAAAGGATAAAAACGTTAGATTACATTTGAAAACCCAAATCATCATCATTATCATCATCATCATCTTTTCTCTTACCTCCGTAGCCCCATCTAAAATTTTGAAAAAAATGTAAGTAAAAATCTTTTAATTGAATACAAAACAATTAAGCTTACCTTCGTCGATATCCCCAGCCACCGCCGTAGCCCCCGTAGCCGCCGCCCCAGCGTCGGTAGCCCCAGGCTTCTACCAGAATAGTGCTCCGGTAGCCAATGTTGGTCGTTTCCGGTTGAAGGTCTGAGCCCATTTCGCCACCTTCCGGTTCATCGTAGGCCTCTAAGGCACCAGACTCTTCAGAGACAAGATTTGAGGAAATGGAGTTGGGATCCTTGGCGCCACGCCCACTAATAACTCCGGGACCCTTTACCCGACTGAACTCCGGGTACTCGGTGGTGATGAGGAGAAAGGCAAAGGCGAGCAGGAGGCACATGCGAGTGCCACTGGGAAGATGCATTTTGTTTGCTTGCTTGCGTGTTTGTTGACAATTGTTGACTGTTTGCTGTTTGAGCTGTTGTGAAATGTTTTGTTGAGCTTTGATGATCGCCTCACTGGCAAACTGACCAGTTTATATAGTGAGTTTTTTCAGCTGTGATCACCTGCTGCTGTTTCTTTTACAAAGAAAAAAATTGGGCAAAACCAGAGTAACATTTGATCTCATCTTTCAGCGCATGATTTTGCACGTATGAGATGTTTGCCATTGTCCGGTTTGCTCGTTTATTACCTTTATTTTACTTTTTCATTTTTTGCCTCTTTTAATCGGCATTGATGGTCACTCAACTTGAGTAAAAGTGGTAGCCAAAAGAAGGTGCTCACCATTTCACCTTTTGCCACCTGAGCATTTCTTCTTTTCACCTGGGTTTTCCAAACTTCTTCTTCTTCAAGAGTTTAAGTCGATTTTTCTTTGTTCAAAAAAGTCACCAGTTTAGATCACATGTTTAAAAACTTTTGCTGATGTCATTGACGTCAGCATTTCTCAAAAAATACAGGTATTGGTTCTCCTCCTCTCCTAAAGTGAAGCAAAGATATTAATAGAAAAAAAAACACTAAATGGGCAAACTTTACTCTTCACTGCCATTGTCTGACCACTTTCTATTGACAGGAGAAAGAAAGATGAGTGAGTGAGTGAATGAGTGAATGAGTGGCCATTGTACTTTTCTCTGCTGTCAAGTCTCAAGGTCAGCACTGCTGAGCATTTTCCAATCACCAGCGAAGTGGTCAGTGACTCACAAAAAAAGCAGACAGAAAAGTGTGTGGTGATTGGAAAGTACGAAAAATGCAAGATTTCAGTTGAAAAAAGGTGGAATTGGAACTGGTTTGCACTGAATCTGACCAGAATCAGTAATTGCCCCATTGTGGTAAGTTGGATAATTTGTCTTCTCTCTCTCTCTCTCACGTCATTTTTTCCGTCAAAAAGTACATTATCAATTTATGTTTAAATTTTCAAAAAAAAATCAAATTAAAAATCATACTTTTTTCATACTAAAAATGATTCACACGCCTAATTGCTGTTTCCTGCTGTACAGCAGTAGTTGTACAGCAGCAATATATTGGAAAACACTAGCAACTATCAGTGGCAGGGCAATCAGCTAGGCAAAGAACTAATGCTCGGCATAGCTAAAATTAGTCTGCAAACTCACTGCCATCAGCGGCCAACTGGATGCTGCATTCGGGCAAATGTTGTTCAAAATGGCCAACTGTTGACAGTTGTCAGCAACAAACAGAACACAAGACGAGTGCATTAATCAACAACATTAAACACCGCGTTTTCACAACGTTAGATGTCCTTGTTAGTGCAAAATAAAGTTGGAGGGTCTTTGGTATAAAAGCAGGGCAGTAATAAATTAGTGAACAAACCACAAAAATCAACAACTGAAAAGCATTTTCAAGAAAAGCAAAAAATGACATCAACAACCAACAACGGCAAAAAGTACGATTTTACGGGCAAAGTGGCCCTCATCACCGGCTCCTCTTCGGGCATCGGGGCGGCCATTGCCATTCAATTTGCCCAATTTGGCGCTCAGTTGGTTCTCACGGGCACCAACTCGGCCGCCCTAGAAGAGGTGGCCGCCCAGATTCGTCAAACATCGCCAAACCAAAAACCGCTGATCGTCGTAGGGAACCTTCTTGAGGAAGGTTTTCCTTCCAAGCTGCTCCAGCAGACGGTGACTCACTTTGGCCGGTTAGACGTGCTGGTCAATAACGCCGGAGCCGGAAGTTCCAAAGGGCACCCTCAAAGACCCGGAGCTGCTGGCGGAGTTTGACCGCCTCTTCCGACTGAATGTACGAGTTCCGGTGGAGTTGACCCAGCTGGCAGTGCCGCACCTGGAGGCGACCAAGGGCAGCGTTCTGAACATCAGCAGCGGCACCAGCTTACGCCCCTATTTTCTGGTGTACAGCAGCTCAAAGGCGGCGCTGAACATGGTGACGCAGTGCTCCGCCCTGGAGCTGGGACCCAGGGGAATCAGGGTGAATGCTATCGTGTAAGTGGTGAAATCAGTAAAATAGGGGTGAAATCTAAAACTTTTGTTTTTGCAGACCAGGCCCGGTGCACACCTCCATCTTCCAGACGATGGGACTTAGCCAGGAGGTGGGAGAGGAGTTCTTCAGGCGGGCGACCGAGCTGTCGCTGATGGGCCGCCTGGGCCAGCCGGAGGACATCGCCCACCTCGCCTCCTTTCTGGTGTCGGATGACGCGCGGAACATCACCGGCTCGCTGCTCGTCTCCGACTCGGGCACCTTCATCAAGTCGCCCGACAATCGGGGAATTGTCAATAAAATGCAGCAGGAGTAGAGAAATTTTCTTTCTTTTTTAACCTTTTAAAAAAACAAACAAAAACACATTTGTTCTATTCAAATAAAATATCTTTAATGCTTTCAGGGCGATGAAGCTACAAAGCTACAAAAAGTGATGATTTGTCTCAGTCTTCATCTAAGTTTATCATTCAAACTTCAATTTGCACGTCATCCTGTGAACTACACATTTGCGTGCTGTTCACCAGTTCAAGTTCAAGTCACCTACCACCACTGAAAATTGATTATGAAAGTGAAGCACTGGAAGCGAGTTCGTAGTTGATGAATCGCTTTAGCCGTCTGGCGTAGCTCTGAAAGGTGTACAGGTCATCGTGGCCAGCGCCCTCAATCCACAGCGGAGTGACCGCACGGCCGCCGGCCAGTTCGTGCAGCTGTTTGCCGTGGGCAATGGGCACCACCTGGTCCTCGGTGCCGTGCATCACCAGCACTGGACAGAGCGCCTTCGAGATCATCGTCATACTGCAACAAACAAACACAAAAGAACATTTAGCATTACAAACAACAAAACCAGGGCTGCTTACTTTGTAAAGAAGTCGCCAAAGCGGCTGTTCTCTTCAGAGCTGGCGAGCCTGGCGGCGGAGAGGAAGGGCGAGTGGAGGATGAGCCCGGCGACGGTGGGGAACTTGGTGGCCAGGTGCAGCGAGGGCGCCGTGCCCAGGCTCTGTCCGTAGAGGACGATCTGCTGCGGCGTGAGGTGGTAGCGGGTGAGCAGCCAATCGAAGGCCGTCTCTGCGTCCGCGTACACCGCCCCCTCTGAGCCCGGCGTGCCCGTCGACTCTCCGAAGCCTGAGTAGTCGTAGGTGAGAATGTTGACGCCCAGGCGGTCGCCCAGGGTGAAGAGGTAGTTGGCCAGGTGGCCCAGGTCGACGGTGCCGCCGTGGCTGAAGAGAATGGTCAACTTGGCCGTCTCTTTGGGCTTGATCATCAGACAGGCAATCTGATTGCCGCTGGCGGAGCGGGCGAAGAAGGCCTCAAAGCGGTCGGGCACTCGGTGACAGTGCACCAGGTCGGAGTCGGTCGAGTTGAGGCGAATCTGGTGGTGAGGGTCGATGTCTTCTGCCTCAAAGCGGTACGACTGCTTCGGCACACTTTGGAAAAAGTGGCCAAGTGCGTTGTTGGAAAGGTCGCTCACTAAAGCCATGCTGTGTGCTGTGCTGTGCTGGACTGGAATGGTGATAACGTGGTGACTTAATGATGATACACCGAGGAGAAGGGAGTCCCTTTTAAAGGCAGTTGGTAAATGTCCCTCCTTTGTTGTTTATTACAGCATTTCAACGCTTCAAGCTTGAAGTGCTGATACTAACCAACATGTAAGGAGAGGCACTGAAAATAGAGTTATTATTACGTCGACAAGAGCGGTTTTGTTTTGTAACGAAGCAAGAGATAAGGAATAAAGCGTACATCTAGTTAGGAGCATCTCCATCGATATCAGTGCTGTTTGGGTGACTGGAGATGTTCATTGATGCGGTGATGATCATTGCCATCAGTGATCATCCGTTTAAATGAAAACACTGACAGAATAGCTTTACATTGGCTGGTGAGGAAAGAAACTTCTTTTGATGAAAGCGATAGAAACCCCCCGATGACTAGTACTGATCAGATTATTCGAAGCTGCCAAGCTGAGGAAAATGAAAAGAAAATGAGTCCTTGAAGCAATTGCTGTTGCTGCTGCTGCTGCTGAAGCAGTCACTGCGACACACTCAACAAGGGATCTCTCAGAGAGACAGCTGTGCAACAGGTGACAACAGTACATGCTGCAGCTGTACCTTAAACGGCAGATCAACTTCAGCAGACTTTAGACAAAACGTCAGTCGGAAACAAAAGTGATGATGATGCAAACGAGATAATAAAGCTACGATGAATGAATACACCAAACGTGCAAAGTAAATGTACTCTAGGTGTAAACTAGGTGCTCGCTTGGTGGAATCAACATCGACATCAAGCGCACAGCCAAACACCGACGATCTTGGCAACTGTCTTCCATCTGTCTCCTCCACTTCATCTTTTCATCTTCTTCTCTTCTTGCGTAATCAAAACGATGATACTCAACTTCGTTTGTCTTTTCTCATTGATACCAGGTCTGATGTATCCGTTATCGCGATTAAAAACAACAAACCCTACCTTTCTTTTTTTTCACGTCATCATCATCATCATCATCATCATCATCATCTCTTTGCTAATGCTCAAAGTTAAAAATACATATTTATGAAATTTAAAAAAATAAAGTTTGTAATGAAAAACCTTTTCATCGCTCTGACCAGTTGTGAGCGCATTTGGTGCAGCGGTGGTAAATTTTCATTGGCTCATCGGCGGACCTGGTTTTTACACAAGTCAAGTTTAAACTGAGTGCAATATTAAAAGTACATCTACCGTACATTATCATTAACTACTGGCAAGCATTTGATGTGGCGTACAGTTAGAGTATAAACAGAGCAATTCTATTAGTAATTCTGTCATTTTGAAAACGAGCACAACTAATTATGTTTTAAAAAAATATTTTTTTTATTTTAATTTTTTAAAACTCAAAACTCATCATTAATTGTGATTTTTTTGTGATAAAAAGGTGTAGAATGTCAAATAAACTGCTAGTATCAAAAGTGCTTTGTTTGTCGCTTCCTTTGATCTTCTTTTCGATAATAAACAACTTGTGTACAAACGACTGCAATATTGCACCAACTGAAACTGAACCGCAGTTGAAAAAACCCTATTACACCTAGCTGTTATGTAAAAAACAACACCCATAAAAACAGCGCATTTAATAAAAGTAAAACGCATTTCGTCCCGCAAACTGTAAAATCAAATCATGCTGAACATGGAACATATTCATATTCAATCTTTTCGTCCTCTAATTTTCACCACCATTCGAATACTGGTAATCATTTTCGTTTTAAACCTCCTCTATCAAGTGACCATTAGGCGGTACCGTAGATTTACGGCGTTTGCCAAGCTACCTCGACTGCCCCTCATTGGACCGGTTGGCTGGTTGATTGGCAACCTCGACGTGTACTACTACACCATGAGACACCTCGGCGTGGAGGAAGGCAAGCAAACGACATTACATGTTTTTTTGGGAGTTCTATTTTACAATAAAAGCAGTTCTTTTGGATCTTGCAGGAATCGTACAAATTCTCGATGGACTGCGTGCAATTGATGGCCTGGAAAAGGACGGTGGCTTCCTCGGTGCCTACCTCGGCACTGAGCCGGTGGTGGCCTTCTTTCGTGAGGACTCCATCCGAGCGCTGATGACCAGTCCGGAGACGAACACCAGCAAGGGCGACCAGAACGCCTTTCTCTACCCGTGGCTCGGTCGGGGCGTGCTGATTGCCAGTGGCGCCCACTGGAGGACCCATCGCCGACTACTCGACCCGGTCTTTGGGTCCACTAAGCTGCAGCACTTTGTACCGCTGATGAGTGCCCAGGTGCAGCTGATGATGCAGCGAATTGCATCGTCGTCACCCAGCCAAACCATCGATGTTCGCCTTCTGATGGACGACGTCTCGCTGGACATGATCACGGCGACGATCATGGGCGCCTCGGTGGGCGCTCAGCTGGAGACCACCAACCGCGAGGAGTACATTGAGCCGATCAAGGAGGCGACGAAGCTCTTCGTCAAGCGAATCATGAACCCCCTTCACCAGAATGATCTCATCTACAGCCTCTCAGCAGAAGGGCGAAAGTATGCCAGCACAGTCAAGCAGATTCACCGCTTTGTGAAGCAGGTGATCGACGAGCGAAAGAAGGAAATTCAGCAATCGAATTGCTCAGTCGGTCAGCAGAATCAGGACAACAACAACTTCTTCACACTGCTCCTTCGAACGCACCAGCAACATCCAGCGGAGTTCACCGAGGAAGACATCTTCGGCGAGGTGAACACCTTCATGTTCGCCGGCCACGAGACCACCTCTAGCTCCTGTGTGGCGGCACTTCTGCTCATCGCAGGTGACAGTCGAGTTCAGGAGCTGCTGTTCAGAGAACTGGAGGCAGTACTGAAGGACTGTGACGCCTCAGTGGTCAGTGACATCACCGTGGAGCACCTCAGGCGGCTGCAGTACCTGGAGATGGTCATCCAGGAGGCAATGCGACTCTACTCGCCCATTCCGCTGATGGTGAAGAAGGTACAGCACGACCTGGTGGTCAACGGGTACACCGTGCCGGCGGGCTGCTCCGCCCTGGTCTGCTTCACCCTCCTCCACAATGATCCAGGCGTTTTCAGCCACCCATCTCCTCACGCCTTCTACCCTGAACGTTTCAGTTCGGAAAGCGAACTCCACCGAATGCCCTACGCCTTCATGCCCTTCTCCGTGGGGCCCAGATCGTGCATCGGCAAAAGCTTTTCCCTGCTCGAAATGAAGCTGGTCCTGGCGGCCATTATTAGAAGGTACCACTTGACGGCGATCACAAGGCGGGACGAGATGCGGCTTGGATTTGCCGCAGTGCTCAAAGTTAGCTCACCCGTGTTGATTCGTTTTGAAGATCGACAGAAGAGGACTACAGTGTGAACTCGGATACTAACAGTAACTCTTGCTAATGTTTTTGCTTGAACGCCCCCGATTATTAAACTGTTTAATAAACTGTCCTGCTATTGAATTAAATTTAAAAAGTAACATTTTAGTTTATAGTTGTTTATAAAAAGTGCACCTAATCAACTAGTAGTAGTAAAAACATCCGCGGTTTACTTCAGTGAATTGTGTAAATGAAAAAATGTACTAATCATTTTGGTAAACAAGTTAAATAAAAACACTTTTATAATAACTTTAGTAAATTGTAGGGTAGTGAGGATAACATTTCTATTTTAAATGAACTCTAGCTACTGATTGATGATGATGGCGAAACAAAACTCAACCACGGCGCGTTACGTCAAAAAGAAAAATAATTGTGAATGTGAAAAAACAAACAAAACACTTTGCACAGACTGCTCCCTCGTGGACTAGACTGATTTATGGTGGCAAAGAAGAGGCAACCACTTTAAAAACCCCGTCACTTTTCTGCCGCGCACACCTCAGGACACTCAGAATAGACACTTCATCGATCGATAGAACTTGCGCTGACTTATGATGATCTAATCTAGACAAACCCTCCTCGACGCTTTTCTTCAAACTTCTTTTTCTTCTTCTTCTTCTTCTTCTTCTTCAGACACCATCGTGTCGTAAGTGGTGTATTGCTGTTGCTGCTGATCAGTCGCACAGCAGACATTTTATGTGCCTTACCAAAACTTATATAAAAACTGATTTCAGCAAAAGGTAAAAAAAGGCTACTTTTCACGTCAAAAAATATGATGATGGTTCCGCTACTTCACGTACTGCCACTTCTCACGCCGCTGAGGCTGATCGCCATCAGCCCTCTAGTGTACTTGGCGTACCGCCTTATCACTCGAGTGATCCACGAGTGGCAGCTAGTGGAACGCTTCAACAAGCTGCCCAAGTTGCCCACTGCGGCCTGGCCGGGCAACTACTGCTGGGCAATGTCGACGCCTACTACTACTCAATGAGACACCTCTCCATTCCTCAAGGTGCGTTTGAGCATCACTGTAGTTCACTTTGATTTACTACAAAAAAGCTAATCATAATCATTACTTTTTTTTCAAAAAAACAACAGGCGCCTTTCAGATGATCTCCGCGGTGTTTCAGTTTGAAAGCCTTCGCAACTCTCCCACGGCTTCGTTGCGCTGAACATTGGCTTCCAGAAGGTGGTCATCTTCTTCCGCGCCGACACGGTGGAAAGTCTGGTGAGCAGCACGGTGAACATCACCAAGAGCGAACACTACGACTACATGCGGCCCTGGCTGGGCACCGGCCTGCTGACCAGCTCCGGCGACCACTGGCGGCGGCACCGGAAGGCGCTGACGCCCGCCTTTCACTTTAAGCTTCTCGAGTCATTCGCCCCGGTGATGAACTCCAATGTGAAGGTTCTGCTGAGTCGAGTGGAGAGACTGACGTCCTCGCCCAACAACAACAACAAGGAAGCGATTGACATTCGCAGTCTCATCTGCGACATGGCGCTGGACATCATCTGCGAGACGGCGATGGGCACCAACGTGGGCGCCCAGTCGGAGAGTGACGATAAGGAGGCCTACCGGCGGCCAATTGAAATCGCCACCGAGCAGCTGGTGCGTCGCTTTGTCAATCCCCTCTACCGCAGTGACCTCCTCTACAGCCTGTCGGCCGATGGCGCCGAGAATCGACGTGTGATGGGCAAGATTCACCACTTTGTGAAGAGGGTGATCAAAGAGCGAAAGGAGTTTCTTCAAAGCAAACTTCAAGCTGAAGAAGAAGAAAATCAGCGCGAGAGTAGAGGAGGAGGAGCCCCCGAAGAGGAGCCACTAGTCAAGGAGAAGCACCCCTTTCTTGATTCACTACTGCTGACGCACTTCAAGAATCCGCTTGAGTTTACGGAGACGGATATTCTTGACGAAGTCAACACCTTCATGGTCGCTGGTCATGGTAAGTGATAACGATTTTGCCATCACTACACTTTATAGCTAATTTAATTTTTCTTTAATATTTATAATTTAGATACCACAGCTGAAGGTATGTGAAAAGGCATGTTTGCATGTAATTTTTTTTATAATTTGTTTTTATTGAAATTGAAAAACTTAGGCATCATTTGGACAATGCTTCTGATAGGCAACGACATTCGAGTTCAGGCAGCCATTGCCGCCGAGTTGGAGCAAGTGTTTGCCGGAGAAGAGGATGACTGCGAAATAACCACCGAGCACTGCCGCCAGATGAAGTACCTTGAAATGGCTATCAAGGAAGCCTTGAGAATCTTTCCATCAGGTATATTATTTTTATTGGCATTATTTAGGGGCTAGTCTTAATCTATTGTTTTTTCTTCCTCAGTCCCATCGGCAGCTCGGAAAGTAGACCAGGACTTTACCGTGAATGGACACGTCATTCCAGCCGGCTGTACTGCCATCATCTTCATTCATCTCCTTCATAAAGACCCAAAGTACTTTCCTAAACCCGAGCAGTACATCCCAGAACGGTTTCTGGCTGATTCAGACGTTTACAAGGTTCCCTATGCTTACATGCCCTTCAGCGCTGGAGCTAGAAAGTATTTTTAAACTTTAAAATTTAATTACTTATTTCTCTAACTTACTTGATTTTTATTTTTTTAATTTCATTTTAGCTGCGTTGGTCAAAAGTAATCAAACAGGAAACAGTTTTATCTATTAGCTCCTATTAATATTTTGTTGTTTTATAGATTTGCAATGCTTGAGATGAAGATTACACTGGCTTCAATTTTCAGAAAATACACCATTAAGGCAACTACCCATCGAGAAGAAGTAAAAGGTCTGTGACTACTATGAACTAACTTGTTTGGAATTATAACTGAAAAAATTACTGTTACAGTTGATTTTGGATCAGTTTTAACTGCTGCATCTCCAGTCATGATTCAGTTCACAAAGAGAGTGCCCACATGAAGATAGGTTTGTATTTCGTAACAAATGTATTTAATGTAATCATCAAAACGATCGTTCATTTATGTAACACAATTAAATTAAAATTACGAGTGTTTCTTTTACACCTTACCGCAGTTGTTGATCAAGTTAATGTGGCTGTTCATGCATTACTTGCCATTTTATATGTTTTTGTTTTTTGTTTCAACCTGGAAGTTCCAATTCTCAAAACACTTATCAAGTACCCTTTTTTGCCTTTTACTTTTGCAATAACTAATGTTTGCATTAAATTTTAAAAATAAAAACCGTAAATGTGTACAGAAATAAACATAACTCCACGCGCTGGTTTATAAAATGAACAGTTTAATTTTTTATCAATATTTAAACATTGACATTGTCTCGAACAGAAGTTGCTCCAATCCAGTGCAGAGTCGGCTGACCAATTTAATGAGATTGCTCATTAGTTCTGTTAGTTAGCCAGTAAGCCCAGCAGTTGGTTGGTGTACTGCTGTAAATAGAGGTGCTCACATTGAATTACTCGTCAGCGGACAAAAGTTGGGCCATTTCACTGTCTCCCATTTGCAGCAGTGCGTCAATCACCTGAATGGTCATTTGTCCCGGCGACAATTTGGCAATTGCTGGCTTAAGGCTTAAGGTCATGTCACTAAACAAAATGTACTAGCTTTGGTTTGAGTGCATTTACTTTGCACGTTTGGTGTATTCATTCATCGTAGCTTTATTATCTCGCTTGCATCATCAATTTTGTTACCGACTGATGTCTTGTCTAAAATCTGCTAAAGTTGATCTGCTGGTGCCTGCACTGTTGTCACCTGTTGTCAGCAGCAGCAGCAATTTCTTCAAGGACTCCTTCTCTTTTCATTTTTCTCAGAAATGAAGAGAAAAGGCTTGGCTGCTTCGAATTATCTGATCAGTACTAGTCATCTAGGGGGTTTATCTCCTCCATCAATAAAAGCTGCCAGTGTTTTCATTTAAACGGATGATCACTGATGGCAATGATCATCACCGCATCAATGAACATCTCCAGTCACCCAAACAGCACTGATATCGATGGAGATGCTCCTAACTAGATGTACGCTTTATTCCTTATCTCCTGCTTCGTTACAAAACAAAACCGCTCCTGCCGACGTAATAATAACTCTATTTTCAGTTCCTCTCCTTACATGTTGGTTAGTATCAGCACTTCAAGCTTGAAGCGTTGAAATGCTGTAATGAACAACAACGGAGGGAACATCTACCAACTGCCTTTAAAAGGGACTCCCTTCTCCTCGGTGTATCATCATTAAGTCACCACGTTATCACCACCAGTCCAGCACAGCACAGCACACACCATGGCTTTAGTGAGCGACCTTTCCAACAACGCACTTGGCTATTTTTTCCAAAGTGTGCCGAAGCAGTCGTACCGCTTTGAGGCAGAGGACATCGACCCTCACCACCAGATTCGCCTCAACTCGACCGACTCCGACCTGGTGCACTGTCACCGAGTGCCCGACCGCTTTGAGGCCTTCTTCGCCCGCTCCGCCAGCGGCAACCAAATTGCCTGTCTGATGATCAAGCCCACGGAGACGGCCAAGTTGACCATTCTCTTCAGCCACGGCGGCACCGTCGACCTGGGCCACCTGGCCAACTACCTCTTCACCCTGGGCGACCGCCTGGGCGTCAACATTCTCGCCTACGACTACTCAGGCTTCGGACAGTCGACGGGCACGCCGGGCTCAGAGGGGGCGGTGTACGCGGACGCAGAGACGGCCTTCGATTGGCTGCTCACCCGCTACCACCTCACGCCGGAGCAGGTCGTCCTCTACGGACAGAGCCTGGGCACGGCGCCCTCGCTGCACCTGGCCACCAAGTTCCCCACCGTCGCCGGGCTCATCCTCCACTCGCCCTTCCTCTCCGCAGCCAGGCTCGCCAGCTCTGAAGAGAACAGCCGCTTTGGCGACTTCTTTACAAAGTAAGCAGCCCTGGTTTTGTTGTTTTCTTTTTTTAAATGTTCTTTTTCAGTGTGACGATGATCTCGAAGGCGCTCTGTCCAGTGCTGGTGATGCACGGCACCGAGGACCAGGTGGTGCCCATTGCCCACGGCAAACAGCTGCACGAACTGGCCGGCGGCCGTGCGGTCACTCCGCTGTGGATTGAGGGCGCTGGCCACGATGACCTGTACACCTTTCAGAGCTACGCCAGACGGCTGAAGCGATTCATCAACTACGACATCGCAGTGCTTCACTTTCATAATCAATTTTTAGTGG
Source organism: Tyrophagus putrescentiae (assembly GCA_024499935.1). NCBI lineage: Eukaryota > Metazoa > Arthropoda > Arachnida > Sarcoptiformes > Acaridae > Tyrophagus > Tyrophagus putrescentiae. Next base: position 8,268,630 of record JAMZRA010000008.1, read on the forward strand.
TCGTAGGCAACAGTTCACATCGCCGTAATGAAAAGCCGGTTTTCTTCCTTTTATTCTTTTGCGCCCTTTCACAACCAATTCTCTTTTTCTAAACTACTAAACATAGCAACAATTGTAGTAAAAATAAAATTAGAGACCGCTACAACTTGCACTTTAAAACATTTTTTTCTGAATATGTTGCTGCTTAATAAAAAGTATTTTTGAACTTCAAGTTTGATTGTTTTTTCTGCTCTTACTTTTAAACAAAAAGTCAAAAAGGAGAAAGTTTTACTGTTGATTAATTTGAATTTGAAGATGACGTTCAGCAATATTGCAAAACAAGCTAACAATTATCGGTGGAGGCAATCAGGCAGGCAAAGAGCTGCTGCTGCGCAGCATAGCTAAAACAAGACTGATTTAAAAGTTGAGACTGCACAATAAAGTTATAAAGCAGAGAGTGGATGTCTGCAAACTTACCCAAAGATTATGGTGGCGGAGAAAGCGTAGCAGTCGCCCATTCAAAGTAGGTGTCCAAAGAAGAGGATCCATTGGGGGAGGTGGTGATCAAAGAAGTTTCGGAATAAAGAAACAAAGTTGGAAACAAAGTTCAGCTCAGCCGTGAACACAACAAAACAAACTGAAAAAATCGGGCAATGTTTACAGAAAGCTTTCCGGGAAGACTTTTCCCGCCTAAATTTAGGTTAGGTTGCATTTAGGTTAGGAAAATCCGGTTCCGCTTTTCGGGTACTTCCCCTTTACCGATTTGGCTAATTTTAGTCTTAAAAGAAGCGCACTGTCGCAAGCTTTCCAACGGTGTAAAGAAAACCGGAAATTTCGGTCGGAAAGGGGTCGAACGGCCCAAATGTCTGCTTAAGGGGTTCTGGAGAAAACGCCAGTACGGAGACTGCTCACCGGAGCAGGTGACAGTCCTAGGAGAGTGACTTGTTCTGGTGGGCAAGTTCCAGTTTGCACTTTTTCTGATCGCAACTCATTCTAATTACTTTAAATACGCCCTAAACACACTTTTAGACTACTTTTGAAAAAAAATTTGAGCATTAGAGACCTCTTTTTGGTCTTTTTTCCTTATCTAAATACCGTCATTTTGCTCATTCACAAAGTTTGGTTTCAAAAGTCCTGCTAGTGCTAATGCGCAAAAAATTCAAAATATTTAACTGCATTTTTCATGTGTACGCGCAAATTAGCCTTTATAGTTTAAAGATGTAAGAATTACACTTGTATACACGTAAGCTCAAAATTATCTGTGCGCATATTACGTTTACACACGTAAGTAAAAATAAACCAGTAATTTTTTACGCGTGAGGCGCAAAGCAGGGGAGGAGGGGGTTACGTCTATACACGTAAGAACTGATAACTTTTTTTTGATGCATCAAACATAAACAACGCGTTTTATTACGTGAGATGTCTTTGTCTAGTGCAAAGCAAAGTAGAGGGTAGTTGGTATAAAAGCAGGGCAGTAGTAAATCAGTTAACAACCACAAAAAAATTAACACTTGAAAAAGCATTTTCAGAAACAGCAGAAAATGACTTCAACAACCACCAACAACAACGGCAAAAAGTACGACTTTAGGGGCAAAGTGGCCCTCATCACCGGCTCTTCTTCGGGCATCGGAGCGGCCATTGCCATTCAATTCGCCCAGTTGGCGCCCAGGTGGTCCTCACGGGCACCAACTCGGCCGCCCTGGAAAAGGTGGCCGCCCAGATTCGTCAAACACATCGCAGAACACCGAGCCGCTGATCGTCGTGGGGAACCTTCTCAAGGAAGGCTTCCCCGCCAAGCTGATCCAGCAGACGGTGGCCCTCTTTGGGCGGCTGGACATGCTGGTCAATAACGCCGGAACCGGCAGTCCAAAGGGCACCCTCAAGGACCCCGAGCTGCTGGCGGAGTTTGACCGCCTCTTCCGACTGAATGTACGAGTTCCGGTGGAGTTGACGCAGCTGGCGGTTCCTTATCTCGAAGAGACCAAGGGCAGCGTCCTGAACATCAGCAGCAGCACCAGCTACGCCCCTACTTTTCTGGTGTACAGCAGCTCAAAGGCGGCGCTGAACGTAGTGACGCAGTGCTCCGCCCTGGAGCTGGGACCCAGGGGAATTAGGGTGAATGCTATTGTGTAAGTGGGGATGATGATGAAAATGATGATGGAGTTTTGGAGGTAAAATCGTCTAATATTTGATCATTCATTTTGTTACAGCCCGGGCTTTGTGCACACGCCCTTCCTCCAGTCGGTGGGCCTCAGTAAGGAGTTTGGAGAGGAGTTCTTCAGGCGGGCGACCGAGCTGTCGCTGATGGGCCGCCTGGGCCAGCCGGAGGACATCGCCCACCTCGCCTCCTTTCTGGTGTCGGATGACGCGCGGAACATCACCGGCTCGCTGCTCGTCTCCGACTCGGGCACCTTCATCAAGTCGCCCGACAATCGAGCAATCAGCATTGCTGGTAAAATGCAGCAGCAGCAGCAGCAGCAGGAGTAGAAAAACTTTCTCAGAACAAAATATTATTATATTCAAATAAAATATCTTTAATGCTCTCAAAGCAATGAAGAGACAAAGCGACAAAAAAGGTGATGTTTTTTCCTTCCTCCAGACCAGACATTTTTGTCGCCATCTAAACTATTCTCATTCACACTTCAACTTGCACCTCTTGTCATCCTCCTCAGTTGTGCACTGCTGCTCACCACCAGTTCAGACAACTAAATGATGATGCCGGTGAGCTACCAGCTGACTACTGTACAGCAGCTGTAGCTGGTAGCTCACCCCGATTACAGCACAGCACACACACACACACTTACCGCCAAGGTATAAAGATGATGAGAGAGAACAGGTAATACACCGCAATACCGTGGTTACGAGGAGTGATACAATCGATGATACTCAGTTTGATTGTGCGCGTGTATTTGTGTGATGATGGCGATGGTGATAGTTGTGGTTGTGGTTGTGTGATTGTGGCGTTGGTGGTGGTTTTAGTCAGCCAAGAAAAGAAAGAACGCACCACAGAGAGTGCACCACCGAGCAGAGAGAGATAGAGGAAAAGCGAGCTCGGGTGAGGAGAAGAAGTAGAAGAAGAAGAAGAAGAAGGAAATGCCAGCAGTGAGAGCAACTCCCAAAGCAGTGAATAAAAAAAGAGTGATGATTTCTCCCAGTCATCATCACCATCATCATCTAAACCACTATCACTCAAACTTCAGTCAACTTGCACTTGTCATCCTGTGAACCACTCACACCTGCTGTGTGGTGCTGCTGTTCACCGAAAATTCTAGCAAAAGTAATGACGGTCAGCACTATCGGATCGGTGATTGTTGCAGCAGCAGCAGCAGCAGCAGCAGCAGCTTACAGCTGTACAGCAGCAGCTGGTAGACCACCACAGTGTACAGTGTGCACTGGTTAAGAGCTGATAGCGAGCACTTGGCGGCAGCAGGTAATTGGCTGCAATACCGGTTACCAGGAGTGATACACTTACACTCACCGCAGACAGACAGACTAACAAGCACTATCATCGTCAGCACAGCAGCAGCAGCAGCAGCAGCAGCACAACAATGCACCAGCTCAATCGATGACTCAGTTTGATTGTGCGTGTATAATGCGTGTGAGTGAGTGTTTATGATGCTAGTGATGACGATGGTGATGGTTGTGGTGGTGGTGGCGGTGGTGTGGTAGTTTCCTAGCCAGAAACAGAACACAGGCGAGAAGAGGAAGAAGAAAGATGCCAACAGTGAACAGCCACCATCTCCACCACCAGCAGTCAGCCTCCACCCAATACAGGCCACTGAGGAGCCACGAAGTGATGATGATGATGATGAAGGTGATCATGTTGTTGATATTGAGGGTGATGACCACGATGATGACGATCTGCTACTGCTGAGCGGAGCTGTCTTCGAAGACGCCCACCACCACCACCACCCTGCAAGTCACCCCAGCCGAAGCAACGTCTACCGGTGCCTCTTCCTCCTCTTCCTCGTCAGCCTGGTCACCGTCGGTGCACTCCTCTTTCTACTCAACTTTCACACCAGTTCCTCCTCCTTCTCCTCACTGTGGGCGTCCACTCATCCCTCCTCCTCCTCCTCCTCTTCAGGTATCCTCAGGCTGCCCTCCTTTTTGTCCTCACTAGTCCTCACCGGAAATGGGTCGTCTTTATCAGAGAAGGAAGGGGAAAAGTACCTCATAAACACGCCCACCTGCCGCATCGAGCGCATCCCGCCCTTCACCGATGAGACCCGCCCACTGTACGAAGCCTTCCCCAGCAAGGTGTACAAGTGTCCGCCGGATGATGAAACGGCCCCCATCGCCCGGGTCAACTACACCTGGGTCACCGTCCCGGCAGATGACTGTACGGCGGTGGAGGTGCTTCGCAATGAACGAACTGATGGTCAAAAGTATGGCCGAAAGTTTCACTTTGGCAGCCAGCGGCTGATGAACTTTGAGCAGACGGACGCCGTCGAGGTGAGCTGTCCGGGGATGAAGCACACGCGGGTGGTGCCCTTGATTCCCGTGAAGAAGCCTCTGTGGAAAAAAAGTTCTTCAGCGACTTCAACCGATGAGGATGATCAGGAGCTAAAAGATCGACCAAACATCCTCGCCGTGGGCGTCGACTCGGTCTCTCGGCTGAACTTTCTCCGCCACTTTATCACCACCAAACAGCTGATCGAAAGAGAAGGTTTCACCGGTCCCCTCCTGGGCCTGCACAAGATCGGCGACAACACCTTCCCCAACCTGATTGGCATGTTCACCGGAATGGACGCAGGCGGGGTGGACGCCTCCCTGCCGCCCAGCCGGAAGCTGGACGACGTCCCGCTGATCTTCAAGGAGTTCAGCGCCGCCGGCTACCTCACCAGCTACCTCGAGCAGCAGCCCAGCTTTGGGCTGTGGACTTATCACGGGAGAAGTGGGTTTCTCCGCCAACCGCTCGAGTACCTGATGCGCCCGGTGAACATTCTCGTGTCGGCGAGGCTGACCAGCTGGTACTGCTACAAGGGACGGCTGGAGTTTGCGGTAAGGAAGAGGAAGAAATTATCTTCTGAAAAGAGGAGTTCAACTTTCTAACCTTCCTTTTTTCAGATGTACTACGACTACCTGATTGACCAGATGCTGGCGCTTCGGGAGCGAGGCCAACACTTCCTCAACTTCATCCACCTCTCCTCCATCACGCACGACCTCCTCAACTACGCCCAGTACGCCGACGGGCTGGTGGAGCACTTTCTGGAGCGAATATTCGCGAACAGGCTTCACCAGAAGACGCTCATCCTTTTCTACTCTGACCACGGAATTCGCTATGGGCCGATTCTGCGCACCGATTCCGGCTTCCAAGAATCGAGGATGCCCTTCATGTACGTCTACGTGCCGGAGGGGATGCGGCTGAAGGATGCCCAGGGACGGTGGATGGACTCACGGGAGATTCGGGCGGTCTTCACCGCCAACAGCCGCCGCCTGAGCAGTCAGTTTGATGTGCATGCGACGTTGAGGCACCTGCTGAAGGGAAGTCCTCCCCCTTCCACGGAGGGGAGTGAACTGTACGGCCACTCCCTCTTTTCGCCCATTCCCGCCAATCGAACCTGCGAGCAGGCGGGCATTCCAGCGGAGTTCTGCCTCTGCAGCCCCTACATTGACCTTAATCTCACTGATGAGGCGGCATCAAACAACAGCAAAGAAACTTCCGACGCACTGACCTCCCACCTGCTGGACTACCTCAACGGCAAGTTGCGCCCCTTCTCCAGTCGGTGCACCCAGCTGACGCTGATGCGGGTGGTCACCCTGAAGATATCAGCCGACCTGAGTCAAGGTGATGATAATAATCCTAGAAAGAGGAGGCGGCAGATTCTGCTGCGCGTGCAGACCGCCCCCAACAAGGGCATCATCGAGGCGATCATTCTGGTCAATACGGTGCAAAACGGAAATGGCACCACCACCGCCCCATCGAGCGGGACTCCCTCCGCGTCGCCGGCGAGGTCATTCGCCTGGACCGGTATGCCGAGCAGAGCCGCTGTGCGGCCAACACCGAGGTGGAGACCTTCTGCTACTGCAAAAATCTGTCGAGAGGATGATGAGGGTGAGGATGAAGATGAGGGTGAAATAAAAGCTGACACAGGCTCTTCAGGCTTTGTTGTACTTGTTGATGGGGGTTGATTACACTAGAATTGTTTTGTTATAAGGAAATCTAAACAAAGTAGGAAAGAGGGAAAGGAAATCACTAACACCGGTTCAATTACTTACTACTACTACTGATCAGGCGTCGGCCAGCGCTGATCGGTGATCATCCGCTGCGGGTGGTAGAAGGCGACCAGAAAGTGAAGGACGGCCCCCTCATCATAGTACGGCTCGTAGCGGGTGGCATTCTTGAAGTAGGCCTCCTTGGGCATCGCCCGGTAGCAGGTGAAGCACTCCTGGAGGGTGGGGAACTGCCGCTTGGCGAGGACGGCCACATCCGAGGCGGTCTCCTTGAGGCGGGCATTGACCCGATTGTGCGCCCGCCACAGCCAGAGGACGGAGGAGTTGGCGAAGGGAAGCTCCTCCCTTAGGTGGCGGGACATATTTCCAAAGTGGCCCGAGCAGCCGCGGCAGCCGAGGAAGGAGACGATGAACTCCCGGGTAACTACCAACGCCGTCCGGTTCACCGGCGGGCGGTGGCGAGGGTGGGCGAGGTACTCCCCTACCGTCAGCGAGTGAAAGAGCGTCCAGAGGGAGCAGGGAAAGTGCCGCTCGGGGATGTTGTCCGTCCGCGGGTAGATCGCCCGTAGGCCGTCGTCCTCGTCGACCACTACATTGCCGCAGGCAGAGAAGGGCACCGGGTGGGACTGCTGCAGCTCCTCGCTGAAGTGGGACATAAAGTCGAAGCGCTTCAGGGTGTCCAGGTAGGTTTCAATGTGCAGCGGCCAGACGGTGTCGTTGCTGGCGAGCTGCTCCTGGAGCCAGTCCCTTGTTTGGGTGAGCAGGTGCCTGACGCGACCGTTTGGGAAGGCCAGGTAGCGGGTGGTGACCTCGAGAAAGTCCACCAGAGCGGTCAGCTGCCGGGGGGTGATGGACATCTCCCGGGCCACCTCGTGGTAGAGAATGTAGTGGAGGGCGTTGTGGAGGTCGGTCCAGAAGACCAGCGTGGAGTAGGCGGTCTCGCCGTGGGCCACCCGGCCGAGGTGGTCGGCGCGAATGCCCACCGGGCTGATGAAGCGCGCCTCCACGAAGTCGGAGACGGCCTTGTAGTTGGAGATGTTCGTTCTGCAGAGGAAAGTGTTGGAAAACTGAACTGTTTGAAATAAAAAAAGGGCGCCCACTTACATGTCCTCCAGCCTGAAGGTGGTCACATTGGTGCGATTCCCGTCGATGGCAATGAAGAAGGGGAGAGTGTAGTTGGGAGGAAAGAGATTTTCTATTTGGGACACCGATGGTGGCTTTCTTCTGGAGCCCTTCTCCACGACAATGCGGTAAATTCGAACTCGGTCCGACTTGGCGCTAAAGTCCAGCATCAACTATAGAAAGGAGGGTTTAAAGTGTGAGTACTAGTATGAAAACATTGAAATGATACTACCTCTCTGCCGAGAATGGAAAGGCTGTCCTCAAAGACGACCCAAACGGGTACATCGCCGTCTTCTTCAGAAGGAATCAACTCGAGAAGTTCGTCCACTGTGTGCGGCACCGGTTTTAACGGCACAAAGTGCGGCCAGTTGGGGTTCAGTTCTCTTTTAGGCGGCGCTCTCACGCCGTACTGGCTGAACCAGTCGATGAACTGCACGCGAATGTCATTTACCGTAGAGAAGCTAGGGTAGTCGTTTAGTACTGCAGACAAAAAAGAAGAGATGTTTACATCGATGATAAAAGTTTTGTTAAAGACCACTTACAGTCCAACTCCTGGCCGGTGTCGCCGATGGCCCGATGAACGGGCAGCATTCGAATTCGCGGGTAGTGAAGATTGGCAAAGTCCACGCAGATCTGATTGTTGGTGGCGCAGTCCAGCAGGCCAATATCGAGCAGTCGGGACCACCGTCGGCTGGCCATCCGCACAAACTGCCGAAACTCAAAGGCGAAGGCCGCCGAGTCGGAGCACCAGTTCAGGTAGAAGTGGAGCATCTGCACGCGCCGGCCGACCGCTTCCGCCCGGTCAAAGACCACCCGGTAGAAGTTGGCTTTGTTGAGGAGGGTGGCGTTGATGGCGGTTGCGTCATCGCCCGCCGGGAAGATCTGTCCGAGGCCGTTTTGGCAAAGTAGAAACAGTAGCGCCAAAAGTAGAAGCTGTCGCCAGCGCATCTTGCCTGATTGCTTGCTTGCTCAAGTTCGGTTGTTCGGCTATCGTTTGGTGGTGGTGATGGTAGATGGTAGATGATTTCTGATGGCGATGATAATGACTGATTGGCAATGACTGGGCGAGACTGGGCTTATCAACGAGAACGTTTTATAGCTGGTGCACGTGCTCGCTCAGTTTTTGTTGCCTTGAAGATCTCTCTACAGACGCGACTCTCTGCGGCGCAAAAGAGAAATGAGGATTTGCTATTTTCACTCCTATCTCCTTCTTCTTCTTCTTCTTCTTCTTCTTGAACGAAACAAGACGGGCGCTGACTATTTAGACGCACTGACTGGTCGATACTGGAAGAACTTCTTCCTTTTATCTTCTCCTTTTGAGCTTTTTCTGTAGCCACTTTTTTGGCACTGGCACTGAATTTTAGCGAGAAAAGGGCAAACGGCTACCATGTAGCTGTTCCCCGTTCATGTTTCACTCCACTTTATATGCTGTTAATTGTCCTCATCTGCATCGGCATCAAATGGAAAACACATCAGCAGTAGTAATGAGGAGAGACTGAAAACACAAGTTGTCCAAGGTTCACTAATTAATTGGAACACACAGTTGGTGGCGGCGGTGAGAGTTTCGGTGAATTTAGCGGAGGACACTTTGCTGGTGTTGCTGGAGACAACTGCTACAGAAAACTTGTCGCTTGCTTCAAACCGCACATCGCCTGCTGAACTTGACTTCGGATGTCTCGCGGCAACTGACTAAAAAACTAACCACCGCCGTCAAACACAACATGAACATCAACAAACAGACAGAAAATGACACTTCTGGAAAGGAGACCTGTTCGACTACTCGATTCCGGTTTCTGCTGTTGCGCAACTTCTTCTCCCCCCGCCATAACCGCAAGATTACCCTCAATCACCGAACTTTAAAATCGGTAAGCAAAACTTTGCACTGACTTCCCTCTTTTCCTTATTTCTTATCTAATCACCTTAAAGGTCAGCCGGCGCCGCAGTTAGTGAGTGAGTAAGTGTGTGTGTGGCTAATTAGTCAGCAGCAGCAACAGCGGTGTATTTTTTTGTTCAGTACCTGTCGTGCTGCCTTTGCCTTAATTTCCCGATTGACACTTGCTGCAAACGGTGCTAAAACTATTTCCCTGTCATGTTCAATTTGATTCAGAAAAAAATCCTCCAGTGTAGCAGCAGCAGCAGCAGCAGCAGTGTCTCAATCAGTGGCACCTGTTGGCGCTCATAAATTAGCGAAATACCTCTCTTTCTGGTGGTGATGACTGACTGGCTCGAGTAATGTGCACAGCAGCAGTGGCAGCAGCAGCAGTGGCACTACACTCCAGCACTGGCCCTCCTTTCCCTTTCTCCATCCTTTCAATCGTTGATTGAGACAATCACCTGGTAACGGCTATGGTGATGGCGATGGTAGTCTCACCTGTTCCCTCACTTTGCTGCTGTTGTTGCCAGCGAGGTGGTCTTCTCTTGCTGTCGCTGCTCCCGCTTTACATTTTCATTGTCACAGCTGACAAGGCTGCTGCATTTGTTGTGTTGCCGTCCAACACTAGCACTTTGGAGCAAGAGGACGAGGCTCATCATCACTTGCTCATCATCACCACAGCACCTCACTCTGTTTCCAGTACTTGTGTGTTATTGTAACACACCACCTCCGTTGTCTGGTAATTGCGGTAATTGCCAATTAGTGCGTGTCACCCGCACTGAACGTGCAAACAAACAAACAAACACATCTAGCTTTTGTCATCCATACAAACAAACAAACAAGCATCTGCTGTGAATAATTGAAATTGCTATTCAAACATAGCTTGTTTGCCAATACTTTTTCAGTCTATAAACTACGAACAATGCCTCAGCCGACGCCCACCAAGTTCTCGCTGCAGGTGAACCAAGTCCTGGACTGCATCACCCTGAAGGTGATCTTCACGGTGCACTTTATTCTCCTCTCAATGTAAGTTGAAATTTTGTGCTCTTTTTTGCCTTGAAAACAACTAACAACCTTTTTTCCTTTTTTTCAGCGCTCTGACACTGCTAAACTGGCTGCCGGCCATCTTCCTCTACTACAACTCGCTCTTCTTCCTCCTCCTCCTCTGGGGCAATCACCTTCTCAATAGGTCGGCTAATGATCGTAGTAATCAAAGTACCACCACCTCAGCCGATGTGGTCCTGCTCGCCGCCGTGGTCAGCGGCACCTCCATCGCCCTGGACATCATCTGCATCTGCACGATGTACAGCCTGGTCAGCGAGCTCAGTCGCTTTGCGGCCTCTTTTGTGTAATAGTAGCTGAGCTAATTTACTGTTTTTTCCCATTTTTATAACTACTGTAATTTTTCAGCTTCATCGTCCTCAACCTCGTTCTCCGCCCCCTCACTACCTTCATCCTCACCCGACTGTACTACGCGAAGAGTACCTCAAAAAGTGGACATGTTCTGCCAATGACAACAAACTCCGGTTCCGTTCAGCCACCACCACCACCACCTTCTCAGCTAAATTCAGCCATTCGCAAGATACTGCTGCTCGACGCCACTTCTCTGGCCCACTCTGGCCAACCACCAGCCAGTGTACGAGAGTCCTACAGAGAGGTGCACCAACAGTATCAGCAACAGCAGCAGCAGCCGGCACATCTTCAGATGAGTCAGCAGTTTTCACATCATCAACAAAATCAGCAGCAGCAGCAACCACACAAACGAGTATCCTCGCTGCAGCTGAATCGACCGGTGATCACGCTGAACACCCACCACAGCAGCACTTTACAGCAGTCATCAGCTCAATCAGCAATGACAATGTCAGCAACAGCAGCACCGGTTGTTATTCCAGGACCCAAACCGGCCCCCGACACCATTTCCCTCGCCTCCGCCCTGTCAGTCTCCGAGTTGAGCTCTATGGAGCCGATATCCATCACCACGCCCCTTCCGGCGCCTCGTCAGAGCTCGCAGTCGCCGACGAACAGTACCACCTCCGCCAGTAATCACCGCCAATCGACGTACATTGACCCTGAAACGGGTGAAACCTTTCAGGAGCGGATGATCTAAGTGTACGTGTATTGTACAACGGCGTTGCTTTTGTACGACTGTTGTACGACTGCTGCTGTTTGCTGTTGCTGCTGTTGCACTTTGCTTTACTGTCACACACACACCTGCTGACACTGTTATCACGGGATCGAGGATCATTTTGCTTCTCCCCCCCCCCCTCTTATCAAACCATCACCACCACCACCTCATCTCACCGTCTAGACTTAAGTATTACCAAGTACTACGAGGTAGCTGCTGCTGTTACCTGCTGAGCTGAGAAAGCCTTGAAGCCGACAAAGCGGCTGATTCTCACTGTTTTTCCCACACGCACATCATCATCATCATCATCCGCCACCACCACCACCAGCACAATCTTAATCTGCCAACAATCTTGAGCTTTGTTTTTTAACTGTAGCTTTGTTTTTATTGCCCTCCTCCTCTTTTGTCATTTTCCCTGACTGACAGCATCCGTGCAATCAGAGAGAACAAAAAGAGAGTGGTTGCATTCCTTTATTTAGGCTGCTGCCACCACCACCACCACCAAAAAAAGCACACAGACAAAAGACGCAAATCTATTGATCAGTTGGTGATTGTGGTGCCCACAGTTTAACTGGTGGTGACTTTATCAGCCTGCTTTCCTCACGACAACTCTCAGTGGAAAGGGATCGGCAATGAGCAGCCCACTGCCTGGCTTAAACTTCAACTCGGCGGGCGTCTCCGCCGTCGGCTGGAAGCGAAAGCGCCGTACAATGCTGGCGACGCAGAGGCGCAGCTCCTGGTAGGCAAACCTCATGGCAATGCCTAAGAAAAAAGGGGAAAAAAAGTTTTAGCTCAAGTCCAATTAATTTTAAGGTACAATTGGCCGCGCTTACAGTTGCGAGGACCCACGGAAAAGGGGAGGTAGGTGTACGGCACCAGCTGGTGCTTGTTCTCCGGCAAAAACCGCTCCGGGTCGAAGGTGAACGGCTCCGGGTAGTACTCGGGGCTGAGGTGGACGGCGCTGGTCAGCACATTGACCATCTGCCCCTTGAAGAGGGTCACCGGACCTAGCTGGTAGCCGTCCTCGCTGCAGACGCGGTTCATGGCGCAGACGGGCGGGTATTTTCGCAGCGTCTCCTTGATGACCGCCTCGAGCACCAGCCGACCGCTGTTCACCTCCTCAAAGTAGTGCTGGCTGTCAAACTCGTCGGAGTCGCTGGCGCCGTGCAGGGCGTCCTCCAGCTCGGCGTACAGTCGCTCCTGGATGTCGGGGTTGCGGGCCAGCTCAAACAGCAGGTGGGAGAGGGTGCTAATAAAAAAGTAAAGGAAAAATTGTTGAAACTTTGATCTTATAGATTTGTTTATTTGTTCGGAAATTTTATACCTTGCAGTGGTCTCAAATCCGGCAACCTGAAAAGATTAAAAAGAGGTTAGAGACAAAACGTTTAAAACGAATAAAAGTTACTGATGTTACTTACGAAGAAGAAGACGCAGTTGGCGATGATCTCATTGTCGGTCAGCTTTCGCTTCTGACTTGTCTCTTCTTTAGTTGTCGATACACTCTGCTCAGTCATCTTCTTCTTGTCACGATTATTATTTTCCTTTTCTGCCTCTTCCTCCTCCTCCTCCTCATTGCCCACCGTCATCTTCTCGTAGTTGACCTGCTCCAGATCGCGCTGATCCACCGTGGCGTCCATCAGCAGCTGAACTAGATCATGTCGGTGCCCGGAGGAGCCGGCACTTCGTCGCTGCTCAAGAATGTGCTGACTGACGTCTACGAAGAACTGGAAAGGGCCCTCCAAAAAGAGACTCTTGATGTTGAGGAACTTCAGCGCCCAGCTGGGCAGCATTAGAATGGCAATCGATCGGAGGACTTTAATGTCAAAGAAGGCACGCCCGTTTGCCACAAACGGATTATTTGGATCTTCATTTGCATCAGTCTCGGTGGCAAATGAAGTCGAGGCTATGACGTCGGTGGTAAAGCCGGCCATGGTCCGCTTTACCTCGATCACGCCCCCTTCCTCCTCTTCACTCTTCGCCATCTTATAAAAGTAGCTATTCAGTTTGTCCACCGATTTACTCATAATGCTGCTCATTCCCCGCAGCTTTCCCGATGAGAAGGATGGGCTGGTGATCATTCGCAGCCGCTTCCAGTTTTCTTCATTCGCCGAGAAGAGGTTTTTGTCCCACAGCTCGTGGATGGCGTTGAACTGAAAACGGTTGGTGAAAAATTGGAAATCTTTCACCAGAATCTGCTTGATCAGCTCCGGGTCGGCCACGGAGACGATTGGCGTGAAGAAGATGTACCCGCTGAAACATGAAATAAGTTAAAAAAATAACAAAAATAACGGTTTCTAAACAGTGTTACCCAATGACCTTGCCGTGATGCTGCACCATCTCCGCAAAGGCGGTGTGCATGTTGAGCTTCACATTCTGGAGGAGGTTGCCGAAGAACCAGTTTGGCCGAGGACCAGGAACGCCCCGTCGCTCCCAGTAGCTCAGCTTGTGCTTGTTGTAGAGGTAGAGGGCGGTGGCCAGGGCGACGCCCACCACGATCCAGCTGCTGTACTCCATCTTCTTTCTTCTTTTGTTCTGATTTGTTGTTTGGCTGTTGTTGTTATTTGGCTGTTGTCAAGTGAAAAAAAACAGTGTGTCTATTTCTGCTTGTACAGACAGTCACTGACAGGCAGGCACTGTACAAACACACACTGCGACAACCACTGACTGACTCGTTGGCCTTGGCAGCTCATCAGCAGACGCAACCAGCACTGTAACAGTTGTAATTTCTTTTCTCATCATCATCACCATCAGCAGCAGCAGCAGCAGCTTTCACTCATCAGCACTGGCGGCCGAAAATAGTACGAGTGAAGTGAGAGGGAAGTGATGGTTCAGTGCAGCTCACTCAAGATGCCCAGATGCTCAAAGGAAGCGGCAAAAAGATCTCATGTGATTAATCAAAAAAACGCATCGCTCAAAAGCTTTTCCCCAGTTCCTTTGAGGACCACCCTTCGACTGTACAGCAAGCGGTACCTGCTGTGCAAGGCCGCCCTTTATACCTACTACCTGGTGGTACCGTTTCGCTGCTCCTACATTGGCTATCTGATCAAGTACGAGGACGCCGTCTCGGTGGTGGCCCACGCTTCCTGGACCCCGTCTTTCAGCCACTACTCCATCGTGCTGCGCATCTTCCGTGACCCCTTCTCGGCGAACGCCTTTGGCGCCCTGGGCGTCTACGCCTTTTACGTCGACTACGCCGTATTCTTTAAATTCTACGCGATTGGGGGGCACTTCTTCCGCCTGCTGGATCGCCTCTTTGAGATTGGAGCTGCTGAGAGGAGGGAGAATGACAATGAAAATTACTTTTTTGAACCGGAAGTCCTCCAGCGCACCGCCCACTACGTCCGCCTGCAGAGTGCCCCGGCGAAGGTGGCACTCTGCGGACTGGTGCTCGTTTGGTCCGTTCTTTCGGGTTTCTTTCTTAGACTTCTCTACCATTCGCTTCCTTCGCTGGGCGTCTTCCTGCTCGCCTGTCTCGACCACGGCCTAATGTTCTACGGCTCGGTGAACAGCATCCGCCTGGGCCTCTTTCTCGTGGAGATTCTCCTCCTGCTGACTGTGGGGACCCGGGCCCAGATGGCCCGCCTAAATCGATCCATTAACCGAAGACTGGCCAGGGAGGCACTGTACCGACGGGTCTTCCCCGGCAGGGGCAACAGCCCCGGCCGCCTGGTGGCCGCCTTTGAGTCGTACCAGGACGCCCACTGGCGCCTCTTCACCTTTGCCCGCCACCTGAACGCCGTCTTCGTCTCGCAGTTCATGTCGGTGACGGTGACGTGCAATCTGCTGATCAACGCCCTCACCATTGCTCTTATAATTCACGATCAGCTAACCACCGGGGAGCAGGTGCTCTTCGGGGTGCTCATCGCCGTGCAGGTCGCCCTGATAGGCGGTGCCTGCCTTATCTTCATCCGTTACGGAAATGCCCTTCACTGGCCGGCCAAGGTGGTGGTGGTCCGCCTGCAGATGGCCATTGAGCGGGGGAGAAGCAAAAGAAGTAGGAACTTGGAAAGTTCAATGGTTGAAGCTGAAGACGGAAGTGGAAGTCCTTGTCTTTGGAGGTTGAGGACCAAACTCCGACTGTTGGCCTACTACGAGCTGGTACACCGGCGGAATCGCTTTCACTTCACCATTGGATCGATGGCCAAGATCACCAGTCGCACCATCTACAAGGTATACTGTTTTGTGGATGTTTGAACTTGTTACTATTTTTGATAATCACTTTTTTTACCCAGTTCTTCTACGCCTACTCGGCCTTTCTCATGTTCATCTCCGGCCTGGTGCGAACGGTTCGCAGTCAGCAGCAGCAGCAGCAGCAGTATTAGAAAAAGAAGCCACTTCCTAGTTATACTTACTACCGGTGATTAGGCACTTTCCAGTCATTAAATTTTGTTGTATTTACTGATTGTTTCATTTGTTTCATTGCCACTGCCACTGCCACTCTAGTGCTGTCGTACCAGTTTCCCCCTCTCTTCCTCATCTGCTGTACAGCTGCTGCTGCTGCTGCTGCTGCTGCCGTACACAATGGCACACTTTGCAGTTTTCTTTCTGCACTAATGCTTATCATCATCAGCACTACTGCTGACTGCTCGCAAGCGAAACCGTTCAGAGTGATTGCAATTGTGATGCCACTTTCTCTCTTTCTCTCTCTTTCTCACTCTTTGTTGTCTTATGTTTGCTCTTTGCTTTTCTCTTTGCTGTAAAAGTATTGCACGCACTCTAGGACACGACAGCTGTACAATACTCACTGCTCAGCTGCTGCTGATGATGCTGATGAGGCAGCTTTGGCAGCAGATGCCAACGTGGTCGTCGTAGTCGAGGTGGTGGTGGTAGTGCTGAAGTGCTCCGAAGATCTCAGCAACTTTTGATGTTCATCATCTTTTGCTTCCTATTTTGATCTCTTTACTGTGATACTTTTGTTTTGTTCAACATGACTGCTTCTTCTTCCTCTTCTTTATCTTCCTGGCTACTGCGTGACCGTTATCGCCATGTGATTGCCGTGATGATCTTCAGCTGCACCTTCGCCGCCTACATCTCCCGGGTCAACCTCACCGTGACCATCGTCCACATGGCCAAGGGCAAGGACATTGAAAAAGTGTTTCAAGACGGCTCCTTAGAGTCCATTAATTCTGATGTGTGCCCCGTGCAGAGGAGAAAGTCTAGAATAGAAGATAATAATAATAATAACTATCATCTACTAAACATCAGTTCCTCAAACTCCCAATCACACAAAGAGAAGCGGTACGACTGGGACGAGACCGACCAAGGTCAGATTCTCAGCTCCTTCTACCTGCTGTACCTGAGCATGCAGATACCGGGTGGGCGGCTGATTGACCGCTTTGGCCCCCGTCGCCTGTGTTCACTAGCTCTCCTGGGAACTGGCGTCATCAATCTCCTACTTCCGCTTCTGGTCGAACACTCCTACCTCCTCTTCATCGGCAGTCGAATACTGATGGGCGGCCTGCAGGCGACCGTCTTCTCCAGCTGCTACGCCCTGGTCGCCCGGTGGACGCCGGAACAGGAGCGCAGCACCGTCATCTCGCTGACCTCCATCGGCTCGGCTTTTGGTTCGATGGTCACCAGCTCCCTCTCCGGCCATCTCTGCGCCCACCACGGCTGGCCACTGGTCTTCCACCTTTCGGGGCTTGTGATCACCGCCATTGGCCTGCTGTACCTAGTTTTGGTTACCGATGAACCGGCTTCAAGCCCTTACGTGTCCCGCTGGAGCTGGCGTACATCAGTGAACGCCTGCCAAAATCCAAAAAAGCGTTCAGTTGAAAAGGTCTTTCAGCAGCAGCAGCAGCAGCAAAAAGTCCAACTTTCCCTGGTGGACGGTACTTCGCTCTCGGCCTCTTCTCGCGGTGATCACCGTCAAGCTGACGATGGGCTTGGTGTACAATCTGGTGATGCTCAAGCTGCCCTCCTACCTCTCACAGGTGCTCCGCATGGACATCGAGGAGGTCGGTTTCTACAGTGCGCTGATCTTCGGTGTGAAGGGGTTGAGGTAAAAAGGCTTAAAAAGCCTAGATCGAAACCGTTTTACTAAAATCATTTTTTTCAGTCATCTTGTATTTGGTTATACCGCCGACTCGCTGCTCACCGCCCGCTACTTCCGCTGCAAGACCACCCTGCGAAAGACCTTCCAGACGATCGCCGTCTTCGGCACCTCCCAGTGCCTCCTCCTACTTTCCAGCGCCAACTGCGACCGCGCCGCCTTCCTCGCCGTCATCCTCCTCGGCATGACCTTCTTTGGGCTGCAGGCGGGCGGCGAGATGGTGGTCTACGCCGACCTGACCACCGACTACTCGGCCACCGTTTTCGCCATTGCCCAGACGGTGGGCCTGGTGGCCGGTTTTGTGCCCCAGGCGATGGGCCCCGTCCTGGACCGCAACCCAGAGTTCCTCAAACGGACCTGGTGGGAGGTCTTTAATTTTATAGCTCTTTTTAACCTCTTTGGAGGGGTGGTCTTTCTGGCTGCCGGCTCGGCGGAGCCGCAGCACTGGGAAGATCTTCAAAAAGAAGAAGATAAAAGAGTGGAAAATGGAATGAAGGTGATGGAGGAGGATGGTGGTGGGCTGATCTCGCTGTACAGTTTTGCCGGAGACCACAAGGCTAAGCCGTACTGACTGAATTTTTACACGCAAAAAGACGTGTTCTCCTCTTACTTGTACAACATCTTTTTTTGCTGTTTCTGCGACAAACCTGATTTGCTGCACTGTACAGTTACACTGAAGCAGAAGCAGCAGCTTGAAAACTCTCAGTTGGCGCATCTCAGTTTCAGCTATAATCTCAATTTCACTTCAGTTGAAGCACTCGTCAGAGGCAGACCACCACCCAGAGAAGAAGATCATCCCTACCTCAACTTATTACCTCTATCAAATCCAATCAAGATCACCCACAACATGGCCACCAGCGGCGAGGTACGCTGCCTCAACATGATCATCCTCTTCTGCCTGCTGATCAGCGACGTCTACTTCCTGGTGACGGAGGCGATTCCCCTGGCGAAGAAGGACAACCCGCTCACCCCGGAGCAGCGCCTGCCCTACACCCGGGCCATATCATCTTCGGCGCCCTGGCGCTGAACACGGCCATGGGCCTGGTCTTCACCTACGAGCACTACGCCACCTACCTCCTCGTCTTTGCCATCCTCCAGCTGGTCATTCCCTTCGTGGGCCTGGTCAGCATGGTCAGCGGGTACATCGGGGCCAGCGCCTGCACCGCCATCATCGCCTTTGTGCACATCTACAAAATTGAGCAGGAGGGCTTGAAGCAGAACTGTGACTCAGAGGAAGCCTAGAAATTGAATTGGAGTTTGAACAAATGTGAACTGCAACGGCAGAAAGCTGAAAGAAGCTGTGTGCTTTTCAATAAAAGGATTGAAAAAACAGTGTAGTAAAGTGCGTTTAATCTGAGACCTTGAAGTAGTGTGCTGTTGTTTTTTTAATGATGATGTGTCGAGTGGTGTGCAAACCTGTTTAATTAATGCAGCTACACTTTTTCATTCATTTTTCAGAGTAAACACGTGTTCAGATTGGCATTTGCAGCGGGTTATCTGAGATTGGGGGAAGAATGTAAAGTGTAACAGAGACTGTCATAAATAACTTTTTCCAAACACTGACACATTCTCTGTATGATAAGATAAAACGGATGAATTTTGAAACAAAGATTTTTGTACAAAATAAAATAAAATCAAGTGGGTAGTAACTCATTGAGAACCGCTACAAATGAATTAATTTTTTTACTTGTCAATGTTCTTAAGCTGTAGTCAGAATAAATTAGATTTTTTAAAGTATTTTTCTGTGAAAGTTAATGATTTTGTTTTGCTACAAAACTTTTAATTGTTAAATAGTTTTTGAATAAAAAAGTTTTTTAGAAAGGGTAGTTTTATATGACAAACTTTTTTCTTATCATACTAACCCAGTTGTTTCTAATCTAAAATGAATAAAATTTTACTTGTTTGTTTTAATTTATGCTTCCGTAAGATATTTTTTATTTAAAGTACAAAATCAACATTAAACCATTGCAATTAATTAAACTGTGAATGTTGCTCTGTTTGAGTTACTTGTCTAAATAATCAAACGTTTTGTTTTTACAAAATAAAAAAAGAATAATCATAATAGCATGTTATTAAAAATGACAAATTATTTGGCATTTATATAAAAAAATGACTATTTTCTAATACTAAACTCAGTACATTTGGTTTTTCAAGGAAAAACATCTCAAAAATATTAATTTTCAAAAATTTTATTTTTATTACAAAAATAAAATTTGTTTTAAACTTTTTTCCTATTATCAAAACTAAAAAATGGCTAACTACATTGTGGTCAACTACCTCTTTAAAGTGGTCCGAAGACACTGGCTATCCTTTCACCATTACCTCGACCCGCTTGATCGTCTCTCAAAAACCTCCTCTAAAACTAGAGCTGATAAGCGTTCAGAAAAGATGATAACTAAAAAGAAGAAAAATAGAAACAAAAAAAACATAATCGTTCCTAGCAATAACATTATCACAAAAACCAGAAAACCTCTTGGCAAATGGGATCTCACCTTTCTCTATCCAATTCTTCACATGACCTTTTGTTCACTCTTTGGCAACGTGTACCTGGTGTACGCTGCTAAGAAAGAAGAATCTTCAAATAATGGAAAAGCTTTTGAGTTTGAGTGGAGCCTGGAAACGCTGTTCGCCAGTCCGTACATGCTCTTTCACCAGGTATTTCCTCGGCTGATGTGGCATCAGTCAGATGTTTGTGACACGATCGGCATCGTCGGGGCAATTGCCATATACTGTTCTTTCTTGCGGAATGCCGTTCCTCAAGGCGTCAAGTACCGCTTTGTAGAGGGAAAGGCTAACACGATTCTGTCCATGGACGTTCAGGTAAGGGATTTAAAAAGTTTTTGTTGAATTTTAATTTTCAAGTTTTTTTATTTTAAGAACTTTCTGAACCTGACTCCGCCGCAATTCTCGCCTACCACCGCCGCCTACATCCGCCGGCGATGGCCTGTCTGGCCTTTTTCATTCTCGCCACTCTCGGCTTCTCCTACCTGAACGTCTTCTACGTGCACCGCCTCTTCCGGCCCATCCCCCGCGACCTCTTTCTTTGGGTCCTCGTTTATCCGCTGCACGTGTGCTACGTTCTCTATGGTAAAGTAAAAAATAGTTTAGTTTCTAAGTACTCTAAGATGATCGATTGTTTCCTGCAGCCATCTTCGCCCTCATTCACTTTCCCATCATGGCGAGCAAGTTTCTGCAAATTCGGCAAAAGTCACAGCTCGACCAGCTGACCGCCCTCGCCCAGCAGCTCACCACCACTTGCATCACTTTCAGAAGTTTTGACCAAAATTCCTCTTCGACTGAAATACCTCCCTCCACACCTCCTCCTCCTGCTTCATTTTATTCTCGAAAACAACAGCAGCTAGAGCAGATCTGGCGACAGACGGTCCTACTGAACCGAGCCTACGCCGTCCTCTGTGCCGACATCGCCACCGCCTCTCGATTCTGGTCCCCATTTCTCAGTATTTTTCTCCTGGAACACATCACCCTGCAGGCGTACATGGCCTACATTGTCTTCATCATTCGCACGCTTCCTTTTACCCAGAAGCTCTTCTTTCTCTACGCCTTAATCGAGGTGGAGGCGCTCCTTTTTCTGCTCATCAATCGCTGCGCGCAGATAGTCAAGCTGAATCAGAAGGTGGAGCGGGTGAATGCTCAAGTCTACCTGAAGCTGTTTACGCGGAATTTGGACAGTGGAAGAAGGAGAATAAGGTGGTCCATCGGGTTATTCTCAAGGTAATTGGGATTTTTTCATAAAGTTTTAGCTATTATTTGAGCACTTTTTTTCTATTCAGGCTGAATGGCTGCAAATGAAGGACCGCCTGAAACCCTACTGTATGGTGCTGATGGACAACTATCGAATCACCTCAAAACTTTCTATATGGCAAGTCAAAGCTGATTTCACTTTTTTCAGATTAATTGCAACAAAAAAATATAATTTTAGGTAATCTCCTACATTGCCGTCTTCTTTTTGATGGTTTTCAAAAATCAATAAGTTTAAAGAAATTTGTTTTGTTTTGTTTTGAAGCAAACAAGCTGTCGAAAAATGTACTGCTAAAACTAAAACACTGTTTTGTTAAATTTTCTGGTGAAAATCAATTCTACGGATTTAAACTCAAGTCATTAATTACATTTGATTGCAATTTTAGTTTTCAAAAATTGCTCTTCCACTCACTCTCATTTACAATTTTTAATTTGACAAAAAAACTTATTTTTGCATTAATTTTGTTACACTTTACAAAAACACAATCATTAACAAAAAAAATCTCATATACTTTCAAAGTTTAATCCAGTCAATCACCTTAATCTCAATCTTCAGTTTTTGCACTCTTTGAGCTGCCTCCCTTTAGCGCCTCTTTGAGTTTCTTGAAAAACTCTAAAATAATTTTGATAATGTTATCAAATATCTTCTCGCCTTTGTGAAACTTGTCGGAGATAAAGTTGAGCACTTGTTTGAGGGCGTTCATGCCGATGTCGAACCAGCCACCTTTGCCTCCCTTTTTGCCGCCACCATCATCATCATCACCACCTCTGTCTCCGCCACCGCCTCCGCCTGCCTCTTCTTCATCATCGTCAGACTTTCGAGGCTTCTTTGCTCTTCCCAGCACTTCCTGTATCAGGCTGTTTGCCTCAGATGACAGCGTCACCTCGGCGGTGTCATTGGCATTTTTTATTGAATCAGGGGTGACGGAGTCATTTGGATTTGAGGCTTCAATGGCCGCCGATGAGCAGAGTTGAAGTAGAGATGAGGAAAGCACGCAAATAATGGTCACTGGAAGTAAAACTAAAAAAAGTTCATTTTGCTAGAGTTTTTGATAAACAATTGTTAAGTGTGTGGTTTTAATTTGCAGCAAAAAAGTAACAAATTAAAACAGTTTTTTAAAAAATATTAAATAGACAGTACTATTGCATTTTAAATTGCAAGCCTTATAAGAGTGGACGTAAATTCAACAAAAAATTAAAAATTGTTACAATTAAATTTCTGTTTCACGCATCTTGCGTCAACTTTTTGCAAGGGAAAAAACTGTATGTTAAACCTAATTTTTTTTGTTTCAGTTGAACTGTTTCAGTTGCCAAGTAAAGTTTTTATTTATAAAAAAATGCATATTTGCGGTAAAAAAAACTACCATACAGCACACTTCTCTCTGGGGTTCATTTTTGAGCCCACCGGACACTTGAACGCCTCCGCAAAGGCGGGCAAATTCATCAGCGGCACATTGGCGCGAAACTGCCACGGCGCATGCGGATCACTGGCAATGTTCCGCCTCATCACCTCGGGCGGATAAGGCCACACCAAACCTTGTTAAAAAAATTTTTCCATTAATAAAAATGTTTTCAGTAATAAATAAAACAAAGTTAAAACTTACATTTCCCCAGGAGAGAAAGAAGAGCTGCTCCGGCGAGTACTGCGGCAGGTCGGCCAGTCGAGGCGAGGGGCTGACCAGCTGGCGGGCCTTGAAGGCCTCATGAGCCGTGTGGATGCCCCCGTTGTCGGCAATGTTCTCCCCTAGGCCTGATTTGCCGTTGACCTGAGAAAAAAATACAAAAAAATTAAAATTATTTTAAAATTAAAGTTTTTCTCCCCTTACATGAAGTCCCGTCATTGGCTCCACTTGAGAGCTGTACTGCTTTTCAATACAGGACGCCCGACTTTTGTACTGCCTGAGCGTGTCATTGGACCACCAGTCCCGCAGGTTGCCCGCCTCGTCGTAGTTTCGACCGGCGTCATCGAAGCCGTGCGAAATCTCGTGACCTATTACGGCGCCAATGGCGCCGTAGTTCAGACTGTGCGGTCTGCTGGCGTCAAAGTTGGGCATCTTCAGGAAGCCGGCGGGAATGGCTAAAAAAGAAAGATTAAATTAAAGCTTTTTTATGAACAAACTTTACACTTACTAATAGAGTTATCCTTGTAGAAGTACATCGCATTGATCGTCGCCGGCGAGACTATCCACAGACTTCCATCCGAAATGGAGGGCCCCTTCAGCATCTTCAGACTGCCCTGCAGCCCGGCGACGCTCATCCGGCGAAGGCCTTAAAGTAGTTCTTCTCTTTGAGCAGAGTTTCAAAATCAGCTGATGAACTTCCGTTCAGGCTGTACACGTAGTCGAGGTAGTCATTGCTGAGCAGGACGTCACTGTAGCCGACCTTCCGGTTGATGGAGGCCAACTTCTTGAGGGCTGCAAAACGGGTCCGCTCGTCGGCCATCCACCCATTGTCGAGAAGAAGGTGGCCAAAGGTGCGCTGAATCGACTCGACAATGTGCTCCGATTCGAGCTTATCTTTCGGGGAGAAGTAGTGGTCAATCCACAGCCGCGAGGTAGCAATGTTCATCTGTGCGTAGCCCAGCTTCCCGTTCACCTGGTAGAAACAGGCCGCCGACCGAGGGGTCATCTTCTTCAGGCCGAGGTGAACTTTTTCAAAGGCTGCCGAATGTTGACGGAAAAGCTCCGACGCCTGAGGCCCGTTGGTTTCGACGATTCGCCAGCCGACGAGGTGGGCCACCGTTTTCGGTGAGGTCTTCGCCAGAATGGCCACCATCTTGGTGAGGTAGCCAATGTCGTTGACTATCACCCCCTGCGACTCGGCGGGCAGGTACTCGCTGGAGACGTTCAGCGCCTGGTACAGTGGTTCGATCACCTCGGCTAGCCAGTTGAAGTTGTCCTGGTGGAAAGTTCCTTCAGCGTCAACCGAAGTTCGCTGTTTGCCGGGTCGCGAGACACTTCCGGCGGGAGTTTAGCCTGTGCAAGTTGCGACTCAAGGTGGACCATTGCCTCGATGTCCGCCTCGAGGTTTGGGCAGTTGCTTCCGCAAAAAATTTTTGCCGAGCTTCGGATGTACTCCTTGTAGGCGGTGATCAGCGGGACGTTGGCGGAAAGGTTCCGCAGTTGGCTGTCTTCCAGGCCGAGTAGGGCGTGTGAAAACTGGAGACAGATAAACAAATGCGTTGAGTTGTTTTGTTACTAGTTTTAAAAGTTAACCTCTTTTTCATTTACTTACCCAAAGATCATTCACGCTGGAGTTCTTTGAGTCGGGGTAGAGTCCAAGAGAAAAGACGGGCAAGACAAAGCCTTTGGCCATTGCTGGACCAACGTTTTTTGCCAAGAAGTAGTTTTGTTGACAGTATGCTCGTCCACTTTTTGGCCAATAGTCCACGATCCAATGACCTCATTAATCAGCTCCCGGATGTACCGCTTTCCCTCTTCATTATTGTCATTCAGCTTCATGCAGTTCTGATAAACCGATGCGGCCAGCGTCACCGCTCGGGAGTTCTTCTTTCCGTCACTTTCGACGTTGAACTTGGTCAGCAGCTCTCGAATCTGCTCGTCCAGCCTGTCTTCCATTTCGGTGAACAGCCACACCGAGGTTTTGTCTTCGGGAATTGACTTGCCTCTCCAGGCGCCGCAGGTGAACTCCCAAAAGTCTTCACACGGGTCGGCGGTGGCGTTCATGAGTCAATGAAGTGCTTGGCCGTCTCTTTGCACACTGCACTGGAGCATGCGGGAGGTGATGAAGCTGGACCTTCTTTTAGTGGAACTAAACAAGAAAATTTTTTTGATTATAAAAATGTTTTCATAAAACAGTTTTTTGTCTGTTTACCTGCGCCATAGCAGCCAACCAAAAAAACCAAAATGGCAGCAATACAAATTTTTAGCTGCATTTTAATCTTTGTGGTTTGTGGTTTGTATTGATGCATTTTAGGTGGCACATTTTGTTGATTTATATACTTCTAACTTTTGTGTCCTAGCAAAGTGCAAAAAAGCTACCAAATCTGTTACCCTATGTTGCAGCCTTATTTCTTACTTTTTTTAATAAGTTTACAATCTTAATAGTATTTTTAATTTAAAGTTTAAAAAAGTTAATCCAATTAGCAAAAACTAAACCTAACAAAGGAAAGTGCAAGTTATCAATTTGTAATATCATTTTGCTCTGATAAATCACTTGTGTGCCAATTAAAGTCAATTATCAAAGTTTGAGTCATAAATAACATAAAAAAGTTTCATTTAAAAACAATTTGATCAGTTTATTTAGAAAGTTTGTTCCCAATTTGTATTAATTTAATTTGAGATTAGCCTATATTTCACAAAAAATAATTTAAAAATTTATTGCACAAAACGTAAAAAACAAGTCATTAGCTAACGATTATAAAACTTGAAAAATGACCATCATTAATTGTCTGCTAAAGTGTTTTGCATTTTCAGAAATACTTTTTTTGCATAAATTACTATTTATTTCTTAAGTTTTTCTTTGAAATCATAGAAAACATCAAAACATTTTTCCAGTATTTTATAAAAACTTTGTAGTGCCGACATTTTGTACACAAAAGTTTACTATTTTATGCAATAAAAAAATTAATCAAGATGGCAACTAAAATCAAAAACTCCTTCCTTAAATCAGCTGCACAGTTGTTCAAAGCAATATCTGAGCATTTCAGTGGCTATTTGCAGGTTTTCTACCCTGTCCGAGAGAGGAAAATGCTTCCGCCCGGCACTACTAAAAATGGACAAAAGCAAAAAAAGCAAAAAGAGCAGGAGATCAAGATGATGGACAGGCGACAGCATCTAGTTCCGCTGGCCAATTTAGCCTACATTTACCTGAACACGCTGTGGCAGTTTGCCGCCAACGGCTTCCGGTACGATCCATGGGGAATGCCCACCTTGTTCACTCATCGAATCAGCCCCCAGTCACTGTGGCCCATCACCGACGTGGTGCTGATCTGCGGCCTGTGGATGCCCACCAACACCTTCCTCTGCCTGTACTGGGACAACAACTGTTGGGAAGTGTACCGGAAGTGCCTGCTGCTGATTGACTACCGACGGGTGGGGGCGCGGAGCGGCGCACCGGAGGTGACACAGAACGGAAAAGGTAATGAAAGAAAAGGATCAGTTTCAAATCATCTAAAAACCATTTTTTCCTCAGTTTTATCCAGCCAAGAGTGCGTCCAGATTGCCGCCTACCATAGGGTGATGAAGCGGGCACTTCCGCTGACAGCCGCCGCAATCTACGCCTTCATCTGCGCCTTCTGTATGGGCAGTTTTTTCCGGCATTGGAGCGGCTCACTAGTGCACGACTTCATTATGCTCCCGGTGACGGGCCTCTTCCTCTTCCACGCCACCGTCAGCAACTGCATGCTGATGGGCCTCTTCTGCGTCACGACACGATTTGTGGGCATTCGCCAGCGACTGATGCTGGCGAAAGGGGGCAGTTTTTTGCGGCAGCTGACTAACGGTAACGGCGGTAGTGAAAGTAGTACTACCCTCATTAAAGGCTCAAACTTGAGAAGAAGGTTGACACGAGCACCGGCCCTAAGAGCCACCTTCAGCTTCTCTCGTCTTCAGCTGTGGCGCTCCTACCGGTGGCTGCACCTGGAGCTGGTCGCCCTGCTCGAGCACATCTCCCGGCAGAACCTCTTCTGGCGGAAGTACCTGACCATCTACTTCTTTGGCTACACCGTCTTCTCCGTCTACTTCCTCTACATCTACTTCTTCTACCTGGAGGACAGTAATGCGCCGGGGTAATTCAGCTCAGCTGGACAATGCGGCACTTCTTCAGTCTATTTGGCGTAGAGTACGCCGCCCTCCTTCTCTTCGTCACCTGGCAGTGCTCGAAGATTGCCCAGAGGAATGTCCTCCTTCACCGGAGCCTGATCACCATTGGCCGGCGGCTGCAGGCTCAACAGCAGCAGCAGCATGGGCTGACGCTGGCTGACCGCCTCAAAAGTGACCAGCTGGCCGCTGATCGGCGGGACATTGAAAAGTCTCGAACGGGCGCCTTCACGCTGTCCACCGGATATCCGATCAACTCAAAGATGTTTGAGCTGCTCTTCAGCTATCTTTCAGTCATCTTCATGATGGTTTTTAAGGATAATCATCAGAACAAGGCAGCAATGGGGTAGAGTGCTTGATGATGATGATGTTTTACAAGAAAAAGTGCCTGTCAATTGAGTGGTAAATAAAGGGGTTATTTGCAAAAATAAAAATATTGTTTTTTGTTGTTGCCAAGCAATGTACCCAACCAAGTACTGCAACAGGAAAACAGCTTTTTGATCAGGAAAAATCAGCCGTCACAGCTGAACGAGTTGTAAAGAGTTCACCACCACCACCACTACCAGTTGCTGCTCAATGAGGAAAAATGAGGGTAGACCAAAGGTAATTGTAGGGTGCAGGGAAAAAAGTGTAGCAGAGACACACATACACGCACACAAACACACAAATAAAGGATTTTTTCGGCACAAACAAAGGCTATACTTTTCTCTTCTGGTGCACTGCTATGTCTGCTGTGTGTGTGTGTGTGATTTGCATTAAAAATCCCCCAATTGTATAAAGAGGTGATTTCTGTTCTTTTGTGCTAAACTAAAACTATTTTTTTTGTTTTAAAAAACAATACATAATTTAAAGCGTGTTTTGGTGCATAAAAGAGAAGTTGCAATTTGATAAATTCGACGGTTTTTGGTGCTAAAACAATTAATTGTGTATGAAAAGTGTTTTGTGTTTTAACAATTTTTGTTGTTGGTAAGTTGTTTTGTTTAAAATGCTCAATATTTTACTCAAGTACATCGCTAAAAGGCTTTCTCAACTGTTGTTTCCCTCTAGTGAACTCTACTTTAAAGATGACTTTGGTGATGAGAGTGAACAGTACAAAGTGACACTGGCAGAAAGTCTATTTAATCCTTCTCTACGACCTGAATTGTAAAGTTGTTTTGTGTGCTTTGTAAAAATAATTTCATTTTTTGTATTTTATTTATTTAAAAAAATTGTAAATAAAAAATTGTTATTGTTAAAACATTTTTAACTTGACATTTAGAGTTATGCGAGATTTCATGCAGTTGGTATGAAAAAAACAAATCAGATCAAATAGAAAAATCTTGTAACAAAAAATATGAAAAAAGAATACTGAATTACATTAAAGTAGATAAAAAAATCACATAGAAATAAAAAGGAAATCACAATCATAAAATACTAAATCCTGAACACTAGCAAAAGAGATCGAAGTTTTAAACAAATTTCGTTGATATAAAAGAACATTTTTCTTATCAAATCAAGTCTAGTGAAGAGACGTCAAACAGTGTAAGTAAATCATCAAAAACATCAGAAAAAAATTGCACTTACCGATAGAAAACGATAACAGTGGCAATGGCAAGAGAAGAGAAGAGAAGATAAGAGAAGTAGTAAGCTGCAATGTTTCCGCACAATCGAACGAAGAAAGAAGAAAAAGAAGGTTCCATTCAAAGAAGAAATTCAGGCCCGCCTTCGTAGAATCCAAGATGGCCAATCTCTTCGTAGTTATCATCATCCTCATCATCACCGTCGTCTTTGGCAGTGAGTACCCCTTCCTGTGCCCAGGGGTCTGGGTAGACGGGAATGATGACCGTGGTGGCCGCCTTTTCCTTCAGCGCCGCCTCCACCAGAGCCTCCACCCGTTCGCAAACTGAGCAGCTTTGGTCAAAGCGGCACATGACCTTCTTCCACTCCGGCGACAACAGAGCGGCGACGGACAGGACAAAGGTAATTCGCTCGGCCGCCGGAAAAACTCGTTTCAGCAGATGAAGGTGATGGTAGTCGAGTTTGAAGGAGGCCTGAACCCGTCGGACACCGGTGGGCAGCGTCAGAGCACTGCGGCTGAGCACTGTGGCCGTCCACACAAAGTTTTCGTCATCGTCGGCCAGCGAGCGAACGCCTGCCGGCTGAAGAAGAGAGAACTTGAGCTCGCGCAGCAGGGGCAGCTCCCGCAGACGAGAGATCAGGCTGGAGAAGGTGAAGCTAAAAGGGCTGACAGAGTCTACGGAGGAGGAGGAGGAGGAGGAGGGACCGGCCATGGAGAAGACGGCCGCCGCCGGGTCCTCCACGAGAGGTTCCGCTGAGCGTTTTCATCATTCACCGTCCTCTTTGCCGCCGCCTCTGCCTCCTTCCCCTTGGCGTCGCTGTACCACTGCTCCACGGCAAAGTCCAGGTAGGTGAGCGCCTTGAAGGTGGCAGTGGTCCAGGCGAGCGCCTCCAGGGTGATCGGCTGGCGGAAGGAGAGGCGGTGCAAGCACGACCGGACCGCCGCAGAGCGAAACAGCA
Source organism: Tyrophagus putrescentiae (assembly GCA_024499935.1). Taxonomy (NCBI): domain Eukaryota; kingdom Metazoa; phylum Arthropoda; class Arachnida; order Sarcoptiformes; family Acaridae; genus Tyrophagus; species Tyrophagus putrescentiae. Next base: position 8,298,011 of record JAMZRA010000008.1, read on the forward strand.
GTCGCCCGCCGCAGGCCGAATCGTTGTTGTCCACGCGGAGGCCTAGCCGGCGAAGGCGGCCTCCTCCTCCTCGACCGATCCGCTGCTGCCCATCACCTTCATCACCTCCTCCTCCTCCTGTGCATCAGCCAGTTTTATTTACCTTTCGACTTCTTTTTAGAACTTTTTAGAAGAGTGATGTGCTTTAGCCAGACAGCTTGTCCACTGTCCATTAAACTGTACACTACTGTCATTTCGTTTTTAAATAAAAGCTTATTTGAGTTGATGAAACATGATCATCAGATCCGTTCAAAGGTGGTAATGTTGACGCTCAGGGTAGTGATGAAGGTGGCCAGTTCAAGTGGGGGTGATTGAATTCTATTCCGGTGAGGAGTAAGATCCAGGTAAACAGTGGAAGAAGGAAGCCAGGTAAGCGAACCAGCCAGCTAAGTGAACTCAATCGAGACAAAAGTCAAACTGAACCAGCGAGCAGCCTTCAGCTGTTGATTCAGCAAGAGGATAGAGAGAGAGAGAGAGAGAGAGAGAGAGAGAGAGAGAGAGAGAGAGAGAGAGAGAGAGAGAGAGAGAGAGAGAGAGAGAGAGAGAGAGAGAGAGAGAAGAAAGAGACAGGCGGTGCAGCAGAGAGCAGCGGGGAAAGTTTCCGCGTGCCAACTGGCGGGAAATGTTTCCGGGAAGAAAAATTAATGGGCAAAATTGAAGTTCTTCCCTGGGAATTTTGTTTCCGCCATATCTCGGAAACGGTTTAAGTTATGACCAAAAGCTTCGGAGCGTTTGTGTAGACAACTAATTAGAATTTTTCAAAACTAAAACCAAGATCCTAGCATGTCCCATGCTTGAGAAAAGCGCAAAAAACTGTTTTAAAACTTAAAAAAATTATTACAAAAAATCTGTTGATTCGATTAATCTGAAACTTGACATAATAATTGTTCATTGATAGTAGCTTAATTTTGCATTAAAATTATTTTACTCACCATTTAAAAACAATTTTTAAAAAAATTTTAAAATTTTAAAATTTAATTTTACACATGCGCCACCTGTCGGAGCAACTTTATTTTAGCGTAGGAATGTGCCCCTAATTTTGTTAATAATATAGAAAAAAAGAATTAATCAATTCCGTCTACCCATCGCCAGAAAAACCCATTTTTCGTTTCTCCGGAAGTACCGTACCGATTGGTCTGAAACTTAGTACAGGCACCGTACACTGCTAAAAAAATGATTTCCCGTTGCGTTTTTTAATTTGCAGTAAAATTTTTTAATAAAAAAATTGATTTGAATTTTCAAAAATGTTTTTAACAATGATGCACTGTTTTGTTATAATTAAAACTTAGCTTATAATTAGGGGCATATTCTGAACTTTAATTGGTGCAAGTTTCAGCTCAATCTGATAAACAGACGTGGAGAAACAGGAGTTTGAAAGGAGACCTCCATTTTAGACAACTCGCCGAAGAGAGCCAGTGTGCGACAAATGCTATTAAGGCGGAGCTCATTCAAGGCGGAGCTTGCCGCTTCTCCCTGCTTTTGGAACCTTGACTTTGGATCGTGATATTTCCGGTGCTGCTGCACTGATCAAGCTCTGATAAACTTTAATCGATCAATTAGAATCTTATCTTTCGTTTGGTACCTTGGTTGGTGTAGTTTTATTTAGAATTGGCTAAAAATTTGCTTTGCAAAAATTTGTTTACAATGATGCATACCCCGACTCAGCTGCTTTTGCTTTTGCTTCTCAGTATGAGCTTTTTCTGCCACGCCGCTGATGGCCACATCTGCCGGCAGATGTAGCGAAGCTGTAGTTCCAAAAGTCACCAAGTGCAACTGGTGGCGCTAAATCCGCGTCACGTACACTGTGTGCGGCTCACCAAAATGCCACGCTTTCTGCCAGACCGGCAAGCCTACTGCTGTTTGCGCTCAAAACAGCGTGCTTTCACTTGTCAACAAAGCGGAACAAACACTTTCACCAGCGGACGCGCGCCTGAATTCTCGGACGAAGAAGTTTCACCCGATGATCCCCACCATCACCCCATCACCAGACAAGTATCCCTTAGTGTTTGTGTGTTCCTACCAGTGTGCTAATTTTCTTTTCCTTTCTTTCAGCCTCATCCAGCGCCAGGCCTTGCTCAGCGGCCTGAAGTCGGCCTTTGTTGACCTGCAGCTGCCGCCACGACCACCACTACCACCATTACCGATCCACCAGCACTGTCCATGTTCGAGTGGCGTCTGTACCAGGTGAACGAATGCCAGCTGCCCAGCTTTCTCTCCCGTCTCTCCCTGCCGAAGATCTACCTGATCAGGACGAACGCCGTCCGCCTGCTGCGGTACATGCTCCGGGAGGAGTACGACGCCAAGTCCGCCACCGAGCTCTTCACCCACTAGCCCATCATTGAAGCGGTAAAGGTGTCGCTGCTGCTGCCACTTTGTTTACTGCTTACGAGGCAGCCAAATTTTGAGACACGTCGTCTTTCTACTTCAGCCGTTGAAAAGCTCTTGGCCGTTTCCATTTTTCCAATTTCACCATGGCCATCCTCTTTCTCTTCAAGTCCTTGATGGCGGTGGCTCCTCTCATCATCTCATCTCCAGTCTATGCCTACCAAACGACGGCGGACGTCGGCGCCAAGGAGTGCTTCTTCGAGCGACTCGCCACCACGGACAAGCTGGCCATCGTCTACGACCTGGTCGACGGCGGCTTCCGCGACCTGTCCTTCAGTCTGAGCGCACCGGAGGCGGGCGGCGACCTGGTTTCGGCCGACGATAAGGACCCGAGTGCGAGCAGCAGCAGCAGCGGACGGTACACCTTTGCCGCTGCGGAATAGGGCGAGTACCGCTGGTGCTTCGACAATGGCAATGGCCAGAACGGTCGTGGTCGAAGCCTCTCCGCCAACACTCCCAAGGTGGTCAAGTTTGCCGTGGAGGTCTTCGTCTCCCCTTCATCTTCTGCTGCTTCTAAAAACGCCTCCAAAGCGGTGGACCAGGACCCGGAGCACGCGCTGACCGCCTCTCGCTGCTGTACCTCGCCGAGCTGGGCCACCGCCTCAAGTTCGCCAAGTACGAGTCGGAGGTGGCGGCCACCGCCCTCGTCGGTCACCACCAGCTCAGCGAGCATGTCAACCTCTTTGTCACCGGCTGGGCCGTCTTTGAGCTTCTGCTGCTGATGGCCGCCTGCTTCAGTCAGGTGATCTACCTGCGATCGCTCTTTGAGCGACGCTGTCGCATCTGAGGAGGAGGATGACATTGGTGATGATCTGTTTTGTTTTGTTTTGTTTCAACTCTTTTTCCACTTCTTACTACTCCACTTCTACTGATTAAAATGTATTCCCGGCTGATTGGGAGAGAATCCAAAAAATCCAAAGATTCAAACTTCAAAATACGCACGGCCGGCACCACCACCTGAATGAGTTTTCCCGCGGCAATGTGCCCTCGAAGGAGGTGCAGATCTACACCTGGATGGACGCCACGCTGAAGGAGCTGACCGACCTGGTGAAGGAGGTGAACCAGGAGTGCCGCAAGCCGGGCTCCCGTTTCGACTTTGCCTTCGTCTTTCCCGACAGCCGCGCCAACACCTACCGCATGCGGGAGATCGGCAGCACAGTGAGCGGCCGCAAGGACCCCGCCGACATGAAGACGCTGGGGCAGGCGCGCTTCCAGATTAACGACTACCTCGACGTGGCCATCAACATTCCCGGCGATGATCGTGGTGGCGGCGGAGACGGCCAAGAGAAGAGAAGAAGAGCAAACAGCGGCGGAGATGATGATGTAATTTTTATTAAAAGTAAACAATAAAAGAATATACTCCACACTTTCCCGTGTATTTTGGAACTTTCCGCGAGGCGATACGCTTTAGGATCGCCGAGAAACTCCCATTTCTTGTCACTCCAGCAGTTTTCAATGGCAGGGCTGTCAGATTGGCCAAAAACCAGATTTTTTCCTAGGCGACTCGCAGAGTACGTGACGCGGATTTAGCGCCACCCGCTGCACTTGGTGACTTTTGGAACTACAGTTTCCTCACCAGAGCCGATAGATGGCACTCTAAGCTTTTGAAAACAAAAGTGAACGACGCGCAGTCGCCATCTATTGGCACTGGCGTAAAAGTATAAATAAAAATAACTAAAGCTTCTCCGCCAGTGCCAATAGATGGCGAACGCGGCGTCGCTCACTTTTGTGTTTAATGACTCGTAGCGCCATCTATCGGTCATAGCGTGGAAGCTGTAGTTCCAAAAGTCACCAAGTGCAACTGGTGGCGCTAAATCCGCGTCACGTACACTGTGTGCGGCTCAAAAAAAAAATCTGGTTTTTGGCTAATCTGACAGCCCTGCCATTGAAAACTGCTGGCGGGAACAGAAATGGGAGTTTCTCGGCGATCCTAAGGCGTATCGCCTCGCGGAAAGTGCCAAAATACACAAGAAAGTGTGGAGAATACTCTTTTATTGTTTACTTTCAATAAAAATTACATCATCACCTCTAACCACCGCTGTTTGCTTTTTTCTTCTCATTTGAGCCCATATGGGCTGTTCTCAGCCGTGGGACGTCAGAATTGAAAAATTCTTTCGCTTTTATTTATCTACGACTGCTGAAACGTCTTTCTAAAGCACATTCAGCTAGCTCCAACAGAGGGCGCATCTCCTTCTTCTTCTCCTTCTCTTCCCCTTCCCCTTCTTCTTCTTCTTCTTCTTCTTCTAGGTCTAGGATTAAGTTTTGGTCTACGTCTACTCTACGTCTACGTCTACGTCTACGTCTACGTCTACGTCTACGTCTACGTCTACGTCTTCTTCTTCTTCTTCTCCCTTGGTTCTCCCCATTGCATTTGTTGCCCAGAAGCCACACCCTCAGCTGCTGCTGTGGTCAGCAGCTACCCGGTGAGATGGTCCAGTACCACCAAACCCACTGACCACTGGCCACCTTCCAGCACCTGCTCTTATGAAGGCTCGTTGAGTGTAGGGCAGTGAGCGATGGTGGGCGGCAGGTGGGCACAGTACCTAATCCGGGCTGCCCAGCTCGTCCCCTTCACAACCACTGTGACCAGCAGGTCACAGTGCCGCCACCCGGTGGCCACCACCGCCCACCTGCCGCCTGCCCCCCTCACCGCCCGCCACCCAGAGACCACCACCATCGCCACCGGCCCCACCTTACCCTGGCAAGGCCTCCAACCGGCCCACCTCGAGGGACAGCAGTCCACCGTTCCCACGCTCCACTGGCCACCTTCGGGCACCTGCTGCTATGTAGGCTCGTTGAGGGTAGGGCGGGGAACGACGGTGAGTGGGAGGTGGGCACAGTACCTAATCCGGGCTGCCCAGCTCGTCCCCTTCACAACCACTGTGACCAGCAGGTCACAGTGCCGCCACCCGGTGGCCACCACCGCCCACCTGCCGCCTGCCCCCCTCACCGCCCCCGGCACTGAGACCACCAGTGTGGTCACTGCCCCCTTCTCCCCTTGGCAAGGCCTCCAACCGGCCCACCTCGAGGGACAGCAGTCCACCATTCCCACGCTCCACTGGCCACCTTCGGGCACCTGCTGCTATGTAGGCTCGTTGAGGGTAGGGCGGGGAACGACGGTGAGTGGGAGGTGGGCACAGTACCTAATCCGGGCTGCCCAGCTCGTCCCCTTCACAACCACTGGACCAGAGGCACCAGGCCGCCACCCTGGCCACCACCGCACACCTGCCTGCCCCCTCACCCCCGGCACTGAGCCACCCGTGGTCACTGCCCCTTCTCCCCTGGCAAGGCCTCAACGGCCCCTCGAGGGACAGCACCACCATCCCACGCTCCACTGGCCCCCTTCGGCACCTGCTGCTATGTAGGCTCGTTGAGGGTAGGGCGGGGGAACGACGGTGACGTGGGGGGGCACAGTACCCCGGCTGCCCAGCTGTCCCCTTCACACCTGTGACCAGCACCACTGCCACCACCTGGCCACCACCGCCACCTGCCTATGCCTAGCTCCCTACGCCCCCGGCACGGAGACCACCATGGTGGCACTGCCCCCCCTTCTCCCCTTCAAGGGCCACCGGCCCACCTCCGAGGGCACCACACGTCCACTGCCATCCACTCCATGGCCACCACTTCGCGGCACCTCTTAGCAGGCCTTGAGGGCGGGCGGGGGCACGTGGACGGGGGCACCTGACCACTGCTTGGGCAGCAGCAGCACCCGTGACGCTGGTCCTGGCACCCACCACTACCCTGCCATGGCACCCTTCGCACTGCTCTTAGTAGCTCGTGAGAGGGCGGGGGGCGACGGGACGGGTGGCACAGACCCCACTGGCTGCGCCACACCCTTCCCACAGCACTGGTACCTGGCCCCCGGCCACCACCACCACCACGCCATCCACCCTACTGGCCTTAGACCACCCCGCCACGGAGACCACCACCATGCGTGGGACCCTTCTCCCCCCACAGGGGCACTGGCCCTTGAGGCCTCACCACGCTACGCCTACTACCGGCTGGGCCACTCCCTTCGCCCCTGCTGCTTGGGCCGTGGGGCACTGACCTGCGGGGCAGCGCGCACCCGGTGAGCTGGTGCCTTGGTTGCCACATACCCACTGCCCTGGCCACCCAGCTTCGGGCACCTGCTCTATAGGCCGTGAGGGTAGGCGGGGGCACGGTGGACGGGTGGCACGCCACCACTCGCCCCCACAGCCATCCACCTACTGCCTTGTACCACACCACCGGCCACGGACGACCACCCACCATCGACCCTCGGTGACCCCTTCTCCCCCCTCACAAGGGGCCACTGGCCCCTCCGAGGGCCACCACCCGCTACGGCCTCACAGGGGCCGCCACTCCCCATTGCCCCCTGCTGCTGGGCGGCGGCGGGGCACCACTGACCACTGCTGTGGGCAGCAGCAGCACCCCGGTGAGCTGGTCCTTGGGTCCTTGACCACACTACCCACTGACCACTGGCCACCCCTTCGGGCACCCTACTGCCTTAGTCTCCCGGCAGGAGACAGCGCGGCTACGGTGACCTTTTGCACAGTACCCACTGGCTCCGCCCACACTCCCTTCACAGGCCACTGGCTGGCGCACACCTCCACCACATGCCCCCCCGCCCGCACCACTGACCTTGTCACCCACCCGCACGGAGACCCCACATGGTCGTTGACCCCTCTCCCACCCTCACATTGGGCCACTGGCCTTCGAGCGTGGCCAGTACGCACGTACGGCCTCACTACCTGGCTGCCGCCAACTCCCCATTCCACCTCTGTACCGGGGCACCACACCACTGCGTGCACACGCATCCACCCCTGACTGGTCCCCTGGCCGATGACCACCACTACGTCGTGACCCTCTCCCCCCTCAAGGGGCACTGCCTTCTGAGGCACCCGTTGATGGCTAATCGGTGGCCGACCCACCGGTGGACGGGTGGGGGCCACATGACCCACTGCTGCAGCCCACAGCTTCCCCTACGCCTGGTACCTTGACACCACACCGCCACCACGCCACCACCTCGGCACCCCTTATGTAGCCTTGAGTACCGGGCCGACGTGCACGGTGGAGGACCTACCACATGGCGTGACCCAGCTTCCCTCCCCCGTCCAGGGCCACTGCCCCACCAGCCCCACCCACCCACTGCATACGGCCGAACCACCAATCGTGATCTGCCTCCAGGCCACTCCCCCAGGCCCCACTCTGCTACTGCTGGGCTTGCGGCTGGCGCGCGGCACCACTGACCACTGCTGTGGGCAGCAGCAGCACCCCGGTGAGCTGGTCCTTGGGTCCTTGACCACACTACCCACTGACCACTGGCCACCCCTTCGGGCACCTGCTCTTATGTAGGCTCGTTGAGGGTAGGGCGGGGGGCGACGGTGGACGGGTGGTGGGCACAGTACCCACTGGCTGCCGCCCACAGCTTCCCCTTCACAGCCACTGGTACCTGAGGCACCACCCGCCACCACCAGCCCACCACCGCCATCCACCCTACTGCCTTAGTACCCACCCCGGCCACGGAGACCACCACCAGCGGTCGGTGACCCCTTCTCACCCTCACAGTGGGGCCACTGGCCCCTTCCGAGGGCCACCACCACTCTACTGGCCTACTACTCGGCTGGCCGCCACTCCCCATTGCCCCCTGCTGCTGGGCGGCGGCGGGGCACCACTGACCACTGCTGTGGGCAGCAGCAGCACCCGGTGAGCTGGTCCTTGGGTCCTTGACCACACTACCCACTGACCACTGGCCACCCCTTCGGGCACCTGCTCTTATGTAGGCTCGTTGAGGGTAGGGCGGGGGGCGACGGTGGACGGGTGGTGGGCACAGTACCCACTGGCTGCCGCCCACAGCTTCCCCTTCACAGCCACTGGTACCTGAGGCACCACCCGCCACCACCAGCCCACCACCGCCATCCACCCTACTGCCTTAGTACCCACCCCGGCCACGGAGACCACCACCATCGGTCGGTGACCCCTTCTCCCCCCTCACAAGGGGCCACTGGCCCCTTCCGAGGGCCACCACCACGCTACTGGCCTACTACTCGGCTGGCCGCCACTCCCCATTGCCCCCTGCTGCTGGCGGCGGCGGGGCACCACTGACCACTGCTGTGGGCAGCAGCAGCACCCCGGTGAGCTGGTCCTTGGGTCCTTGACCACACTACCCACTGACCACTGGCCACCCCTTCGGGCACCTGCTCTTATGTAGGCTCGTTGAGGGTAGGGCGGGGGGCGACGGTGGACGGGTGGTGGGCACAGTACCCACTGGCTGCCGCCCACAGCTTCCCCTTCACAGCCACTGGTACCTGAGGCACCACCCGCCACCACCAGCCCACCACCGCCATCCACCCTACTGCCTTAGTACCCACCCCGGCCACGGAGACCACCACCATCGGTCGGTGACCCCTTCTCCCCCCTCACAAGGGGCCACTGGCCCCTTCCGAGGGCCACCACCACGCTACTGGCCTACTACTCGGCTGGCCGCCACTCCCCATTGCCCCCTGCTGCTGGGCGGCGGCGGGGCACCACTGACCACTGCTGTGGGCAGCAGCAGCAGCACCCCGGTGAGCTGGTCCTTGGGTCCTTGACCACACTACCCACTGACCACTGGCCACCCCTTCGGGCACCTGCTCTTATGTAGGCTCGTTGAGGGTAGGGCGGGGGGCGACGGTGGACGGGTGGTGGGCACAGTACCCACTGGCTGCCGCCCACAGCTTCCCCTTCACAGCCACTGGTACCTGAGGCACCACCCGCCACCACCAGCCCACCACCGCCATCCACCCTACTGCCTTAGTACCCACCCCGGCCACGGAGACCACCACCATCGGTCGGTGACCCCTTCTCCCCCCTCACAAGGGGCCACTGGCCCCTTCCGAGGGCCACCACCACGCTACTGGCCTACTACTCGGCTGGCCGCCACTCCCCATTGCCCCCTGCTGCTGGGCGGCGGCGGGGCACCACTGACCACTGCTGTGGGCAGCAGCAGCACCCCGGTGAGCTGGTCCTTGGGTCCTTGACCACACTACCCACTGACCACTGGCCACCCCTTCGGGCACCTGCTCTTATGTAGGCTCGTTGAGGGTAGGGCGGGGGGCGACGGTGGACGGGTGGTGGGCACAGTACCCACTGGCTGCCGCCCACAGCTTCCCCTTCACAGCCACTGGTACCTGAGGCACCACCCGCCACCACCAGCCCACCACCGCCATCCACCCTACTGCCTTAGTACCCACCCCGGCCACGGAGACCACCACCATCGGTCGGTGACCCCTTCTCCCCCCTCACAAGGGGCCACTGGCCCCTTCCGAGGGCCACCACCACGCTACTGGCCTACTACTCGGCTGGCCGCCACTCCCCATTGCCCCCTGCTGCTGGGCGGCGGCGGGGCACCACTGACCACTGCTGTGGGCAGCAGCAGCACCCCGGTGAGCTGGTCCTTGGGTCCTTGACCACACTACCCACTGACCACTGGCCACCCCTTCGGGCACCTGCTCTTATGTAGGCTCGTTGAGGGTAGGGCGGGGGGCGACGGTGGACGGGTGGTGGGCACAGTACCCACTGGCTGCCGCCCACAGCTTCCCCTTCACAGCCACTGGTACCTGAGGCACCACCCGCCACCACCAGCCCACCACCGCCATCCACCCTACTGCCTTAGTACCCACCCCGGCCACGGAGACCACCACCAGCGGTCGGTGACCCCTTCTCACCCTCACAGTGGGGCCACTGGCCCCTTCCGAGGGCCACCACCACTCTACTGGCCTACTACTCGGCTGGCCGCCACTCCCCATTGCCCCCTGCTGCTGGGCGGCGGCGGGGCACCACTGACCACTGCTGTGGGCAGCAGCAGCACCCCGGTGAGCTGGTCCTTGGGTCCTTGACCACACTACCCACTGACCACTGGCCACCCCTTCGGGCACCTGCTCTTATGTAGGCTCGTTGAGGGTAGGGCGGGGGGCGACGGTGGACGGGTGGTGGGCACAGTACCCACTGGCTGCCGCCCACAGCTTCCCCTTCACAGCCACTGGTACCTGAGGCACCACCCGCCACCACCAGCCCACCACCGCCATCCACCCTACTGCCTTAGTACCCACCCCGGCCACGGAGACCACCACCATCGGTCGGTGACCCCTTCTCCCCCCTCACAAGGGGCCACTGGCCCCTTCCGAGGGCCACCACCACGCTACTGGCCTACTACTCGGCTGGCCGCCACTCCCCATTGCCCCCTGCTGCTGGGCGGCGGCGGGGCACCACTGACCACTGCTGTGGGCAGCAGCAGCACCCCGGTGAGCTGGTCCTTGGGTCCTTGACCACACTACCCACTGACCACTGGCCACCCCTTCGGGCACCTGCTCTTATGTAGGCTCGTTGAGGGTAGGGCGGGGGGCGACGGTGGACGGGTGGTGGGCACAGTACCCACTGGCTGCCGCCCACAGCTTCCCCTTCACAGCCACTGGTACCTGAGGCACCACCCGCCACCACCAGCCCACCACCGCCATCCACCCTACTGCCTTAGTACCCACCCCGGCCACGGAGACCACCACCAGCGGTCGGTGACCCCTTCTCACCCTCACAGTGGGGCCACTGGCCCCTTCCGAGGGCCACCACCACGCTACTGGCCTACTACTCGGCTGGCCGCCACTCCCCATTGCCCCCTGCTGCTGGGCGGCGGCGGGCACCACTGACCACTGCTGTGGGCAGCAGCAGCACCCCGGTGAGCTGGTCCTTGGGTCCTTGACCACACTACCCACTGACCACTGGCCACCCCTTCGGGCACCTGCTCTTATGTAGGCTCGTTGAGGGTAGGGCGGGGGGCGACGGTGGACGGGTGGTGGGCACAGTACCCACTGGCTGCCGCCCACAGCTTCCCCTTCACAGCCACTGGTACCTGAGGCACCACCCGCCACCACCAGCCCACCACCGCCATCCACCCTACTGCCTTAGTACCCACCCCGGCCACGGAGACCACCACCATCGGTCGGTGACCCCTTCTCCCCCCTCACAAGGGGCCACTGGCCCCTTCCGAGGGCCACCACCACGCTACTGGCCTACTACTCGGCTGGCCGCCACTCCCCATTGCCCCCTGCTGCTGGGCGGCGGGGCACCACTGACCACTGCTGTGGGCAGCAGCAGCAGCACCCCGGTGAGCTGGTCCTTGACCTTGACCACACTACCCACTGACCACTGGCCACCCCTTCGGGCACCTGCTCTTATGTAGGCTCGTTGAGGGTAGGGCGGGGGGCGACGGTGGACGGGTGGTGGGCACAGTACCCACTGGCTGCCGCCCACAGCTTCCCCTTCACAGCCACTGGTACCTGAGGCACCACCCGCCACCACCAGCCCACCACCGCCATCCACCCTACTGCCTTAGTACCCACCCGGCCACGGAGACCACCACATCGGTCGGTGACCCCTTCTCCCCCTCACAAGGGGCCACTGGCCCCTTCCGAGGGCCACCACCACGCTACTGGCCTACTACTCGGCTGGCCGCCACTCCCCATTGCCCCCTGCTGCTGGGCGGCGGGGCACCACTGACCACTGCTGTGGGCAGCAGCAGCACCCCGGTGAGCTGGTCCTTGACCTTGACCACACTACCCACTGACCACTGGCCACCCCTTCGGGCACCTGCTCTTATGTAGGCTCGTTGAGGGTAGGGCGGGGGGCGACGGTGGACGGGTGGTGGGCACAGTACCCACTGGCTGCCGCCCACAGCTTCCCCTTCACAGCCACTGGTACCTGAGGCACCACCCGCCACCACCAGCCCACCACCGCCATCCACCCTACTGCCTTAGTACCCACCCCGGCCACGGAGACCACCACCATCGGTCGGTGACCCCTTCTCCCCCCTCACAAGGGGCCACTGGCCCCTTCCGAGGGCCACCACCACGCTACTGGCCTACTACTCGGCTGGCCGCCACTCCCCATTGCCCCCTGCTGCTGGGCGGCGGGGCACCACTGACCACTGCTGTGGGCAGCAGCAGCAGCACCCCGGTGAGCTGGTCCTTGACCTTGACCACACTACCCACTGACCACTGGCCACCCCTTCGGGCACCTGCTCTTATGTAGGCTCGTTGAGGGTAGGGCGGGGGGCGACGGTGGACGGGTGGTGGGCACAGTACCCACTGGCTGCCGCCCACAGCTTCCCCTTCACAGCCACTGGTACCTGAGGCACCACCCGCCACCACCAGCCCACCACCGCCATCCACCCTACTGCCTTAGTACCCACCCCGGCCACGGAGACCACCACCATCGGTCGGTGACCCCTTCTCCCCCCTCACAAGGGGCCACTGGCCCCTTCCGAGGGCCACCACCACGCTACTGGCCTACTACTCGGCTGGCCGCCACTCCCCATTGCCCCCTGCTGCTGGGCGGCGGGGCACCACTGACCACTGCTGTGGGCAGCAGCAGCACCCCGGTGAGCTGGTCCTTGACCTTGACCACACTACCCACTGACCACTGGCCACCCCTTCGGGCACCTGCTCTTATGTAGGCTCGTTGAGGGTAGGGCGGGGGGCGACGGTGGACGGGTGGTGGGCACAGTACCCACTGGCTGCCGCCCACAGCTTCCCCTTCACAGCCACTGGTACCTGAGGCACCACCCGCCACCACCAGCCCACCACCGCCATCCACCCTACTGCCTTAGTACCCACCCCGGCCACGGAGACCACCACCATCGGTCGGTGACCCCTTCTCCCCCCTCACAAGGGGCCACTGGCCCCTTCCGAGGGCCACCACCACGCTACTGGCCTACTACTCGGCTGGCCGCCACTCCCCATTGCCCCCTGCTGCTGGGCGGCGGGGCACCACTGACCACTGCTGTGGGCAGCAGCAGCAGCACCCCGGTGAGCTGGTCCTTGACCTTGACCACACTACCCACTGACCACTGGCCACCCAATTCGGACCACCTGCTCTTATGTAGGCTCGTTGAGGGTAGGGCGGGGGGCGACGGTGGACGGGTGGTGGGCACAGTACCCACTGGCTGCCGCCCACAGCTTCCCCTTCACAGCCACTGGTACCTGAGGCACCACCCGCCACCACCAGCCCACCACCGCCATCCACCCTACTGCCTTAGTACCCACCCCGGCCACGGAGACCACCACCATCGGTCGGTGACCCCTTCTCCCCCTCACAAGGGGCCACTGGCCCCTTCCGAGGGCCACCACCACGCTACTGGCCTACTACTCGGCTGGCCGCCACTCCCCATTGCCCCCTGCTGCTGGGCGGCGGGGCACCACTGACCACTGCTGTGGGCAGCAGCAGCAGCACCCCGGTGAGCTGGTCCTTGACCTTGACCACACTACCCACTGACCACTGGCCACCCCTTCGGGCACCTGCTCTTATGTAGGCTCGTTGAGGGTAGGGCGGGGGGCGACGGTGGACGGGTGGTGGGCACAGTACCCACTGGCTGCCGCCCACAGCTTCCCCTTCACAGCCACTGGTACCTGAGGCACCACCCGCCACCACCAGCCCACCACCGCCATCCACCCTACTGCCTTAGTACCCACCCCGGCCACGGAGACCACCACCATCGGTCGGTGACCCCTTCTCCCCCCTCACAAGGGGCCACTGGCCCCTTCCGAGGGCCACCACCACGCTACTGGCCTACTACTCGGCTGGCCGCCACTCCCCATTGCCCCCTGCTGCTGGGCGGCGGGGCACCACTGACCACTGCTGTGGGCAGCAGCAGCAGCACCCCGGTGAGCTGGTCCTTGACCTTGACCACACTACCCACTGACCACTGGCCACCCCTTCGGGCACCTGCTCTTATGTAGGCTCGTTGAGGGTAGGGCGGGGGGCGACGGTGGACGGGTGGTGGGCACAGTACCCACTGGCTGCCGCCCACAGCTTCCCCTTCACAGCCACTGGTACCTGAGGCACCACCCGCCACCACCAGCCCACCACCGCCATCCACCCTACTGCCTTAGTACCCACCCCGGCCACGGAGACCACCACCATCGGTCGGTGACCCCTTCTCCCCCTCACAAGGGGCCACTGGCCCCTTCCGAGGGCCACCACCACGCTACTGGCCTACTACTCGGCTGGCCGCCACTCCCCATTGCCCCCTGCTGCTGGGCGGCGGCGGGGCACCACTGACCACTGCTGTGGGCAGCAGCAGCACCCCGGTGAGCTGGTCCTTGGGTCCTTGACCACACTACCCACTGACCACTGGCCACCCAATTCGGACCACCTGCTCTTATGTAGGCTCGTTGAGGGTAGGGCGGGGGGCGACGGTGGACGGGTGGTGGGCACAGTACCCACTGGCTGCCGCCCACAGCTTCCCCTTCACAGCCACTGGTACCTGAGGCACCACCCGCCACCACCAGCCCACCACCGCCATCCACCCTACTGCCTTAGTACCCACCCCGGCCACGGAGACCACCACCATCGGTCGGTGACCCCTTCTCCCCCCTCACAAGGGGCCACTGGCCCCTTCCGAGGGCCACCACCACGCTACTGGCCTACTACTCGGCTGGCCGCCACTCCCCATTGCCCCCTGCTGCTGGGCGGCGGCGGGGCACCACTGACCACTGCTGTGGGCAGCAGCAGCACCCCGGTGAGCTGGTCCTTGACCTTGACCACACTACCCACTGACCACTGGCCACCCCTTCGGGCACCTGCTCTTATGTAGGCTCGTTGAGGGTAGGGCGGGGGGCGACGGTGGACGGGTGGTGGGCACAGTACCCACTGGCTGCCGCCCACAGCTTCCCCTTCACAGCCACTGGTACCTGAGGCACCACCCGCCACCACCAGCCCACCACCGCCATCCACCCTACTGCCTTAGTACCCACCCCGGCCACGGAGACCACCACCATCGGTCGGTGACCCCTTCTCCCCCCTCACAAGGGGCCACTGGCCCCTTCCGAGGGCCACCACCACGCTACTGGCCTACTACTCGGCTGGCCGCCACTCCCCATTGCCCCCTGCTGCTGGGCGGCGGCGGGGCACCACTGACCACTGCTGTGGGCAGCAGCAGCACCCCGGTGAGCTGGTCCTGGTCCTTGACCTTGACCACACTACCCACTGACCACTGGCCACCCCTTCGGGCACCTGCTCTTATGTAGGCTCGTTGAGGGTAGGGCGGGGGGCGACGGTGGACGGGTGGTGGGCACAGTACCCACTGGCTGCCGCCCACAGCTTCCCCTTCACAGCCACTGGTACCTGAGGCACCACCCGCCACCACCAGCCCACCACCGCCATCCACCCTACTGCCTTAGTACCCACCCCGGCCACGGAGACCACCACCATCGGTCGGTGACCCCTTCTCCCCCCTCACAAGGGGCCACTGGCCCCTTCCGAGGGCCACCACCACGCTACTGGCCTACTACTCGGCTGGCCGCCACTCCCCATTGCCCCCTGCTGCTGGGCGGCGGCGGGGCACCACTGACCACTGCTGTGGGCAGCAGCAGCACCCCGGTGAGCTGGTCCTTGACCTTGACCACACTACCCACTGACCACTGGCCACCCCTTCGGGCACCTGCTCTTATGTAGGCTCGTTGAGGGTAGGGCGGGGGGCGACGGTGGACGGGTGGTGGGCACAGTACCCACTGGCTGCCGCCCACAGCTTCCCCTTCACAGCCACTGGTACCTGAGGCACCACCCGCCACCACCAGCCCACCACCGCCATCCACCCTACTGCCTTAGTACCCACCCCGGCCACGGAGACCACCACCATCGGTCGGTGACCCCTTCTCCCCCCTCACAAGGGGCCACTGGCCCCTTCCGAGGGCCACCACCACGCTACTGGCCTACTACTCGGCTGGCCGCCACTCCCCATTGCCCCCTGCTGCTGGGCGGCGGGGCACCACTGACCACTGCTGTGGGCAGCAGCAGCACCCCGGTGAGCTGGTCCTTGACCTTGACCACACTACCCACTGACCACTGGCCACCCAATTCGGACCACCTGCTCTTATGTAGGCTCGTTGAGGGTAGGGCGGGGGGCGACGGTGGACGGGTGGTGGGCACAGTACCCACTGGCTGCCGCCCACAGCTTCCCCTTCACAGCCACTGTGACCTGAGGCACCACCCGCCACCACCAGCCCACCACCGCCATCCACCCTACTGCCTTAGTACCCACCCCGGCCACGGAGACCACCACCATCGGTCGGTGACCCCTTCTCCCCCCTCACAAGGGGCCACTGGCCCCTTCCGAGGGCCACCACCACGCTACTGGCCTACTACTCGGCTGGCCGCCACTCCCCATTGCCCCCCTGCTGCTGGGCGGCGGGGCACCACTGACCACTGCTGTGGGCAGCAGCAGCACCCCGGTGAGCTGGTCCTTGACCTTGACCACACTACCCACTGACCACTGGCCACCCACTTCGGCCACCTGCTCTTATGTAGGCTCGTTGAGGGTAGGGCGGGGGGCGACGGTGGACGGGTGGTGGGCACAGTACCCACTGGCTGCCGCCCACAGCTTCCCCTTCACAGCCACTGGTACCTGAGGCACCACCCGCCACCACCAGCCCACCACCGCCATCCACCCTACTGCCTTAGTACCCACCCCGGCCACGGAGACCACCACCATCGGTCGGTGACCCCTTCTCCCCCTCACAAGGGGCCACTGGCCCCTTCCGAGGGCCACCACCACGCTACTGGCCTACTACTCGGCTGGCCGCCACTCCCCATTGCCCCCTGCTGCTGGGCGGCGGGGCACCACTGACCACTGCTGTGGGCAGCAGCAGCACCCCGGTGAGCTGGTCCTTGACCTTGACCACACTACCCACTGACCACTGGCCACCCAATTCGGCCACCTGCTCTTATGTAGGCTCGTTGAGGGTAGGGCGGGGGGCGACGGTGGACGGGTGGTGGGCACAGTACCCACTGGCTGCCGCCCACAGCTTCCCCTTCACAGCCACTGGTACCTGAGGCACCACCCGCCACCACCAGCCCACCACCGCCATCCACCCTACTGCCTTAGTACCCACCCCGGCCACGGAGACCACCACCAGCGGTCGGTGACCCCTTCTCACCCTCACAGTGGGGCCACTGGCCCCTTCCGAGGGCCACCACCACGCTACTGGCCTACTACTCGGCTGGCCGCCACTCCCCATTGCCCCCTGCTGCTGGGCGGCGGGGCACCACTGACCACTGCTGTGGGCAGCAGCAGCACCCCGGTGAGCTGGTCCTTGGGTCCTTGACCACACTACCCACTGACCACTGGCCACCCCTTCGGGCACCTGCTCTTATGTAGGCTCGTTGAGGGTAGGGCGGGGGGCGACGGTGGACGGGTGGTGGGCACAGTACCCACTGGCTGCCGCCCACAGCTTCCCCTTCACAGCCACTGGTACCTGAGGCACCACCCGCCACCACCAGCCCACCACCGCCATCCACCCTACTGCCTTAGTACCCACCCCGGCCACGGAGACCACCACCATCGGTCGGTGACCCCTTCTCCCCCCTCACAAGGGGCCACTGGCCCCTTCCGAGGGCCACCACCACGCTACTGGCCTACTACTCGGCTGGCCGCCACTCCCCATTGCCCCCTGCTGCTGGGCGGCGGGGCACCACTGACCACTGCTGTGGGCAGCAGCAGCACCCCGGTGAGCTGGTCCTTGGGTCCTTGACCACACTACCCACTGACCACTGGCCACCCCTTCGGGCACCTGCTCTTATGTAGGCTCGTTGAGGTAGGGCGGGGGCGACGGTGGACGGGTGGTGGGCACAGTACCCACTGGCTGCCGCCCACAGCTTCCCCTTCACAGCCACTGGTACCTGAGGCACCACCCGCCACCACCAGCCCACCACCGCCATCCACCCTACTGCCTTAGTACCCACCCCGGCCACGGAGACCACCACCATCGGTCGGTGACCCCTTCTCCCCCCTCACAAGGGGCCACTGGCCCCTTCCGAGGGCCACCACCACGCTACTGGCCTACTACTCGGCTGGCCGCCACTCCCCATTGCCCCCTGCTGCTGGGCGGCGGCGGGGCACCACTGACCACTGCTGTGGGCAGCAGCAGCACCCCGGTGAGCTGGTCCTTGGGTCCTTGACCACACTACCCACTGACCACTGGCCACCCCTTCGGGCACCTGCTCTTATGTAGGCTCGTTGAGGGTAGGGCGGGGGGCGACGGTGGACGGGTGGTGGGCACAGTACCCACTGGCTGCCGCCCACAGCTTCCCCTTCACAGCCACTGGTACCTGAGGCACCACCCGCCACCACCAGCCCACCACCGCCATCCACCCTACTGCCTTAGTACCCACCCCGGCCACGGAGACCACCACCAGCGGTCGGTGACCCCTTCTCACCCTCACAGTGGGGCCACTGGCCCCTTCCGAGGGCCACCACCACTCTACTGGCCTACTACTCGGCTGGCCGCCACTCCCCATTGCCCCCTGCTGCTGGCGGCGGCGGGGCACCACTGACCACTGCTGTGGGCAGCAGCAGCACCCCGGTGAGCTGGTCCTTGGGTCCTTGACCACACTACCCACTGACCACTGGCCACCCCTTCGGGCACCTGCTCTTATGTAGGCTCGTTGAGGGTAGGGCGGGGGGCGACGGTGGACGGGTGGTGGGCACAGTACCCACTGGCTGCCGCCCACAGCTTCCCCTTCACAGCCACTGGTACCTGAGGCACCACCCGCCACCACCAGCCCACCACCGCCATCCACCCTACTGCCTTAGTACCCACCCCGGCCACGGAGACCACCACCATCGGTCGGTGACCCCTTCTCCCCCCTCACAAGGGGCCACTGGCCCCTTCCGAGGGCCACCACCACGCTACTGGCCTACTACTCGGCTGGCCGCCACTCCCCATTGCCCCCTGCTGCTGGGCGGCGGCGGGGCACCACTGACCACTGCTGTGGGCAGCAGCAGCACCCCGGTGAGCTGGTCCTTGGGTCCTTGACCACACTACCCACTGACCACTGGCCACCCCTTCGGGCACCTGCTCTTATGTAGGCTCGTTGAGGGTAGGGCGGGGGGCGACGGTGGACGGGTGGTGGGCACAGTACCCACTGGCTGCCGCCCACAGCTTCCCCTTCACAGCCACTGGTACCTGAGGCACCACCCGCCACCACCAGCCCACCACCGCCATCCACCCTACTGCCTTAGTACCCACCCCGGCCACGGAGACCACCACCATCGGTCGGTGACCCCTTCTCCCCCCTCACAAGGGGCCACTGGCCCCTTCCGAGGGCCACCACCACGCTACTGGCCTACTACTCGGCTGGCCGCCACTCCCCATTGCCCCCTGCTGCTGGGCGGCGGCGGGGCACCACTGACCACTGCTGTGGGCAGCAGCAGCACCCCGGTGAGCTGGTCCTTGGGTCCTTGACCACACTACCCACTGACCACTGGCCACCCCTTCGGGCACCTGCTCTTATGTAGGCTCGTTGAGGGTAGGGCGGGGGGCGACGGTGGACGGGTGGTGGGCACAGTACCCACTGGCTGCCGCCCACAGCTTCCCCTTCACAGCCACTGGTACCTGAGGCACCACCCGCCACCACCAGCCCACCACCGCCATCCACCCTACTGCCTTAGTACCCACCCCGGCCACGGAGACCACCACCAGCGGTCGGTGACCCCTTCTCACCCTCACAGTGGGGCCACTGGCCCCTTCCGAGGGCCACCACCACGCTACTGGCCTACTACTCGGCTGGCCGCCACTCCCCATTGCCCCCTGCTGCTGGGCGGCGGCGGGGCACCACTGACCACTGCTGTGGGCAGCAGCAGCAGCACCCCGGTGAGCTGGTCCTTGGGTCCTTGACCACACTACCCACTGACCACTGGCCACCCCTTCGGGCACCTGCTCTTATGTAGGCTCGTTGAGGGTAGGGCGGGGGGCGACGGTGGACGGGTGGTGGGCACAGTACCCACTGGCTGCCGCCCACAGCTTCCCCTTCACAGCCACTGGTACCTGAGGCACCACCCGCCACCACCAGCCCACCACCGCCATCCACCCTACTGCCTTAGTACCCACCCCGGCCACGGAGACCACCACCATCGGTCGGTGACCCCTTCTCCCCCCTCACAAGGGGCCACTGGCCCCTTCCGAGGGCCACCACCACGCTACTGGCCTACTACTCGGCTGGCCGCCACTCCCCATTGCCCCCTGCTGCTGGGCGGCGGCGGGGCACCACTGACCACTGCTGTGGGCAGCAGCAGCACCCCGGTGAGCTGGTCCTTGGGTCCTTGACCACACTACCCACTGACCACTGGCCACCCCTTCGGGCACCTGCTCTTATGTAGGCTCGTTGAGGGTAGGGCGGGGGCGACGGTGGACGGGTGGTGGGCACAGTACCCACTGGCTGCCGCCCACAGCTTCCCTTCACAGCCACTGGTACCTGAGGCACCACCCGCCACCACCAGCCCACCACCGCCATCCACCCTACTGCCTTAGTACCCACCCCGGCCACGGAGACCACCACCAGCGGTCGGTGACCCCTTCTCACCCTCACAGTGGGGCCACTGGCCCCTTCCGAGGGCCACCACCACGCTACTGGCCTACTACTCGGCTGGCCGCCACTCCCCCCATTGCCCCCTGCTGCTGGGCGGCGGCGGGGCACCACTGACCACTGCTGTGGGCAGCAGCAGCACCCCGGTGAGCTGGTCCTTGGGTCCTTGACCACACTACCCACTGACCACTGGCCACCCCTTCGGGCACCTGCTCTTATGTAGGCTCGTTGAGGGTAGGGCGGGGGCGACGGTGGACGGTGGTGGGCACAGTACCCACTGGCTGCCGCCCACAGCTTCCCCTTCACAGCCACTGGTACCTGAGGCACCACCCGCCACCACCAGCCCACCACCGCCATCCACCCTACTGCCTTAGTACCCACCCCGGCCACGGAGACCACCACCATCGGTCGGTGACCCCTTCTCCCCCCTCACAAGGGGCCACTGGCCCCTTCCGAGGGCCACCACCACGCTACTGGCCTACTACTCGGCTGGCCGCCACTCCCCATTGCCCCCTGCTGCTGGGCGGCGGCGGGGCACCACTGACCACTGCTGTGGGCAGCAGCAGCACCCCGGTGAGCTGGTCCTTGGGTCCTTGACCACACTACCCACTGACCACTGGCCACCCCTTCGGGCACCTGCTCTTATGTAGGCTCGTTGAGGGTAGGGCGGGGGGCGACGGTGGACGGGTGGTGGGCACAGTACCCACTGGCTGCCGCCCACAGCTTCCCCTTCACAGCCACTGGTACCTGAGGCACCACCCGCCACCACCAGCCCACCACCGCCATCCACCCTACTGCCTTAGTACCCACCCCGGCCACGGAGACCACCACCATCGGTCGGTGACCCCTTCTCCCCCCTCACAAGGGGCCACTGGCCCCTTCCGAGGGCCACCACCACGCTACTGGCCTACTACTCGGCTGGCCGCCACTCCCCATTGCCCCCTGCTGCTGGGCGGCGGCGGGGCACCACTGACCACTGCTGTGGGCAGCAGCAGCACCCCGGTGAGCTGGTCCTTGGGTCCTTGACCACACTACCCACTGACCACTGGCCACCCCTTCGGGCACCTGCTCTTATGTAGGCTCGTTGAGGGTAGGGCGGGGGGCGACGGTGGACGGGTGGTGGGCACAGTACCCACTGGCTGCCGCCCACAGCTTCCCCTTCACAGCCACTGGTACCTGAGGCACCACCCGCCACCA
>JAMZRA010000008.1:8320503-8361176 GCA_024499935.1 Tyrophagus putrescentiae
AGGGGGTTGATTACACTAGAATGTTTTTTGTTTTATAAGGAAATCTAAACAAAGTAGGAAAGGGGAAAGGAAATCACTAAAACCATTTCAATTACTACTACTACTACTACTGATCAGGCGTCGGCCAGCGCTGATCGGTGATCATCCGCTGCGGGTGGTAGAAGGCGACCAGAAAGTGAAGGACGGCCCCCTCCTCGTAGTACGGCTCGTAGCGGGTGGCATTCTTAAAGTAGGCCTCTTTGGGCATCGCCCGGTAGCAGGTGAAGCACTCCTGGAGGGTGGGGAACTGCCGCTTGGCGAGGACAGCCACATCCGAGGCCGTCTCCTTGAGGCGGGCATTGACCCGATTGTGCGCCCGCCACAGCCAGAGGACGGAGGAGTTGGCGAAGGGAAGCTCCTCCCTTAGGTGGCGGGACATATTTCCAAAGTGGCCCGAGCAGCCGCGGCAGCCGAGGAAGGAGACGATGAACTCCCGGGTAACTACCAACGCCGTCCGGTTCACCGGCGGGCGGTGGCGAGGGTGGGCGAGGTACTCCCCTACCGTCAGCGAGTGAAAGAGCGTCCAGAGGGAGCAGGGAAAGTGCCGCTCGGGATTTGTCCGTCCGCGGGTAGATCGCCCGTAGGCCGTCGTCCTCGTCGACCACTACATTGCCGCAGGCAGAGAAGGGCACCGGGTGGGACTGCTGCAGTCCTCGCTGAAGTGGGACATAAAGTCGAAGCGCTTCAGGATGTCCAGTAGGTTTCAATGTGCAGCGGCCAGACGGTGTCGTTGCTGGCGAGCTGCTCCTGGAGCCAGTCCCTCGTTTGGGTGAGCAGGTGCCTGACGCGACCGTTTGGGAAGGCCAGGTAGCGGGTGGTGACTTCGAGAAAGTCCACCAGAGCGGTCAGCTGGCGGGGGGTGATGGACATCTCCCGGGCCACCTCGTGGTAGAGGATGTAGTGGAGGGCGTTGTGGAGGTCGGTCCAGAAGACCAGCGTGGAGTAGGCGGTCTCGCCGTGGGCCACCCGGCCGAGGTGGTCGGCGCGAATGCCCACCGGGCTGATGAAGCGGGCCTCCACGAAGTCGGAGACGGCCTTGTAGTTGGAGATGTTCGTTCTGTGGAAAGTGTTAGAAAATGAATTGTTTGAAAGAAAGCTGGTGCACACTTACATGTCCTCCAGTTTGAAGGTGGTCACATTGGTGCGATTCCCGTCGATGGCAATGAAGAAGGGGAGACTGTAGTTGCTGGTAAGCAGATTTCCTGATAGGGCCATCGATGGTGGCTTTCTTCTGGAGCCCTTCTCCATGACAATGCGGTAAATTCGAACTCGGTCCGACTTGGCGCTAAAGTCCAGCATCAACTATAGAAAGGGGGGTTTAAAGTGTGAGTACACTGTTATGAAAATACACTTGAATTAGAATACCTCTCGGCCGAGAATGGACAGACTGTCTTCAAAGACGACCCAAACGGGTACCTCCTCCTCCTCAAAGGGAATCAACTCGAGGAGTTCGTCCACTGTGTGCGGCACCGGCGTCAGCGGCACAAAGTGCGGCCAGTTGGGGTTCAGCTCCCTCTTGGGCGGCGCCCTCACGCCGTACTGGCTGAACCAGTCGATGAACTGCACGCGAATGTCATTCACCGTCGAGAAGCTGGGGTAGTCGTTTAGTACTGCAGATAAAAGTTGAGATAAAGAGATGTTTACATCGATGATAAAAGTTTTGTTAAAGACCACTTACAGTCCAACTCCTGACCGGTGTCGCCGATGGCCCGATGGACGGGCAGCATTCGAATTCGCGGGTAGTGAAGATTGGCAAAGTCCACGCAGATCTGATTGTTGGTGGCGCAGTCCAGCAGGCCAATGTCGAGCAGTCGGGACCACCGTCGGCTGGCCATCCGCACAAACTGCCGAAACTCAAAGGCAAAGGCCGCCGAGTCGGAGCACCAGTTCAGGTAGAAGTGGAGCATCTGCACGCGCCGGCCGACCGCTTCCGCCCGGTCAAAGACCACCCGGTAGAAGTTGGCCTTGTTGAGGAGGGTGGCGTTGATGGCGGTTGCGTCATCGCCCGCCGGGAAGATCTGTCCGAGGCTGTTTTGGCAAAGTAGAAACAGTAGCGCCAAAAGTAGAAGCTGTCGCCAGCGCATCTTGCCTGATTGCTTGCTCGCTCAAGTTCGGTTGTTCGGTTATCGTTTGGTGGTGGTGGTGGTGGTAGATGCTGATGATGATGATGGTGATTTCTGATGGCGATGATAATGACTGATTGGCAATGACTGGGCAAGATGGCTTATCAACGAGAACGTTTTATAGCTGGTGCACGTGCTCGCTCAGTTTTTGTTGCCTTGAAGATCTCTCTCTACAGACGCGACTCTCTGCGGCGCAAAAGAGAAATGAGGATTTGCTATTTTAACTCCTATCTCCTTCTTCTTCTTCTTCTTCTTCTTCTTCTTCTTGAACGAAACAAGACGGGCGCTGACTATTTAGACGCACTGACTGGTCGATACTGGAAGATCTTCTTCCTTTTTATCTTCTTCGTTTGAGCTTTTTCTGTAGCCACTTTTTTGGCACTGGCACTGAATTTTAGCGAGAAAAGGGCAAACGGCTACCATGTAGCTGTTTGCTGTTCATGTTCCACTCCACTTTGAATGTTTTGTTAATTGTCCTCATCTGCATCGGCATCAAATGGAAAACACATCAGCAGTAGTAATGAGGAGAGACTGAAAACACAAGTTGTCCAAGGTTCACTAATTAATTGGAACACACAGTTGGTGGCGGCGGTGAGAGTTTCGGTGAATTTAGCGGAGGACACTTTGCTGGTGTTGCTGGAGACAACTGCTACAGAAAACTTGTCGCTTGCTTCAAACCGCACATCGCCTGCTGAACTTGACTGTCTCGGATGTTTTGCGGCAACTGACTAAAAAACTAACCACCGCCGTCAAACACAACATGAACATCAACAAACAGACAGAAAAAATGACACTTCTGGAAAGGAGACCTGTTCGACTACTCGATTCCGGTTTCTGCTGTTGCGCAACTTCTTCTCCCCCCGCCATAACCGCAAGATTACCCTCAATCACCGAACTTTAAAATCGGTAAGCAAAACTTTGCACTGACTTCCCTCTTTTCCTTATTTCTTATCTAATCACCTTAAAGGTCAGCCGGCGCCGCAGTTAGTGAGTGAGTAAGTGTGTGTGTGTGTGTGGCTAATTAGTCATCAGCAGCGGTGTATTTTTTTGTTCAGTACCTGTCGTGCTGCCTTTGCCTTAATTTCCCGATTGACATTTGTAGAAGATAAAGCTGTTCTTTCCCTGTCATGTTCAATTCGATTCAGAAAAAAATCCTCCAGTGTAGCAGCAATGTCTCAATCAGTGGCACCTGTTGGCGCTCATAAATTAGCGAAATACCTCTCTTTCTGGTGGTGGTGGTGATGACTGACTGGCTCGAGTAATGTGCACAGTGCACAGCAGCAATGGCCCTCCTTTCCTTTTCAATCGCTGATTGAGACAATCACCTGGTAACGGCTATGGTGATGGTGATCGTAGTCTCACCTGTTCCCTCACTTTGCTGCTGTTGTTGCCAGCGAGGTGGTCTTCTCTTGCTGTCGCTGCTCCCGCTTTACATTTTCATTGTCACAGCTGACAAGGCTGCATTTGTTGTGTTGCCGTACAACACTAGCACTTTGGAGCAAGAGGACGAGGCTCATCATCACTTGCTCATCATCACCACAGCACCTCACCTTTTCCAGTACTTGTGTTATTGTAACAACAACCACCACCATCACTGTTGTCTGGTAATTGCGGTAATTGCCAATTAGTGCGTGTCATCCGCACTGAACGTGCAAACAAACAAACAAACACATCTAGTTTCTGTCATCCATACAAACAAGCACCTGCGGTGCACTGCTGTAAATAATCGAAATTGCTATTCTAACATAGCTTGTGCCTTTTCAGTCTACAAACTGAAGCCAACAATGCCTCAGCCGACGCCCACCAAGTTCTCGCTGCAGGTGAACCAAATCCTGGACTGCATCACCCTGAAGGTGATCTTCTCAGTGCACTTTATTCTCCTCTCAATGTAAGTTGAAATTTGGTGCTCTTTTTTGCTTTGAAAACAACTAACAACCTTTTTTCCTTTTTTTCAGCGCTCTGACACTGCTAAACTGGCTGCCGGCCATCTTCCTCTACTACAACTCGCTCTTCTTCCTCCTCCTCCTCTGGGGCAATCACCTTCTCAATAGGTCGGCTAATGATCGTAGTAACCAAAGTACCACCACCTCAGCCGATGTGGTCCTGCTCGCCGCCGTGGTCAGCGGCACCTCCATCGCCCTGGACATCATCTGCATCTGCACGATGTACAGCCTGGTCAGCGAGCTCAGTCGCTTTGCGGCCTCTTTGTGTAATAGTAGCTGAGCTAATTTACTGTTTTTTCCATTTTTATAACTACTGTAATTTTTCAGCTTCATCGTCCTCAACCTCGTCTCCGCCCCCTCACTACCTTCATCCTCACCCGACTGTACTACGGAAGAGTACCTCAAAAAGTGGACATGTTCTGCCAATGACAACAAACTCCGGTTCCGTTCAGCCACCAACCACCACCACCTTCTCAGCTAAATTCAGCCTTCGCAAGATACTGCTGCTCGACGCCACTTCTCTGGCCCACTCTGGCCAACCACCAGCCAGTGTACGAGAGTCCTACAGAGAGGTGCACCAACAGTATCAGCAACAGCACAGCAGCCGGCAATCTTCAGATGAGTCAGCAGTTTTCACATCATCAACAAAATCAGCAGCAGCAGCAACCACACAAACGAGTATCCTCGCTGCAGCTGAATCGACCGGTGATCACGCTGAACACCCCCCACAGCAGCACTTTACAGCAGTCATCAGCTCAATCAGCAATGACAATGTCAGCAACAGCAGCACCGGTTGTTATTCCAGGACCCAAACCGGCCCCCGACACCATTTCCCTCGCCTCCGCCCTGTCAGTCTCCGAGTGAGCTCTATGGAGCCGATATCCATCACCACGCCCCTTCCGGCGCCTCGTCAGAGCTCGCAGTCGCCGACGAACAGTACCCTCGCCAGTATCCCGCAATCGACGTACATTGACCCTGAACGGGTGAAACCTTTCAGGAGCGGATGATCTAAGTGTACGTGTATTGTACAACGGCGTGCTTTGTACGACTGTTGTACGACTGCTGCTGTTTGCTGTTGCTGCTGTTGCACTTTGCTTTACTGTCACACACACACCTGCGACACTGTTATCACGGGATCGAGGATCATTTTGCTTTCCCCCCCCCCCTCTATCAAACATCACCACCACCACCTCATCTCACGTCTAGACTTAAGTATTACCAAGTACTACGGGTAGCTGCTGCTGTTACCTGCTGAGCTGAGAAAGCCTTGAAGCCGACAAAGCGGCTGATTCTCACTGTTTTCCACACACGCACATCATCATCATCATCATCCGCCACCACCACCACCAGCACAATCTTAATCTGCCAACAATCTTGAGTTTTGTTTTTAACTGTAGCTTTGTTTTTATTGCCCTCCTCCTCTTTTGTCATTTTCCTGACTGACAGCATCCGTGCAATCAGAGAGAACAAAAAAGAGTGGTTGCATTCCTTATTTAGGCTGCTGCACACCACCACCACCAAAAAAAGCACACAGACAAAGACGCAAATCTATTGATCAGTTGGTGATTGTGGTGCCCACGTTTAACTGGTATTGACTTTATCAGCCTGCTTTCCTCACGACAACTTCAGTGAAAGGGTCGGCAATGAGCAGCCCACTGCCTGGCTTAAACTTCAACTCGGCGGGCGTCTCGCCGTCGCTGGAAGCGAAAGCGCCGTACAATGCTGGCGACGCAGAGGCGCAGCTCCTGGTAGGCAAACCTCATGGCAATGCCTAAGAAAAAAGGGGAAAAAAAGTTTTAGCTCAAGTCCAATTAATTTTAAGGTACAATTGGCCGCGCTTACAGTTGCGAGGACCCACGGAAAAGGGGAGGTAGGTGTACGGCACCAGCTGGTGCTTGTTCTCCGGCAAAAACCGCTCCGGGTCGAAGGTGAACGGCTCCGGGTAGTACTCGGGGCTGAGGTGGACGGCGCTGGTCAGCACATTGACCATCTGCCCCTTGAAGAGGGTCACCGGACCTAGCTGGTAGCCGTCCTCGCTGCAGACGCGGTTCATGGCGCAGACGGGCGGGTATTTTCGCAGCGTCTCCTTGATGACCGCCTCTAGCAGCACCAGCCGACCGCTGTTCACCTCCTCAAAGTAGTGCTGGCTGTTAAACTCGTCGGAGTCGCTGGCGCCGTGCAGGGCGTCCTCCAGCTCGGCGTACAGTCGCTCCTGGATGTCGGGGTTGCGGGCCAGCTCAAACAGCAGGTGGGAGAGGGTGCTAATAAAAAAAGTAAACAAAATATTTGAAACTTTGATCTTAAAGATTTGTTTATTTGTTCGGAAATTGTTTACCTTGCAGTGGTCTCAAATCCGGCAACCTGAAAAGATTAAAAAGAGGTTAGAGACAAAACGTTTAAAACGAATAAAAGTTACTGATGCTGCTTACGAAGAAGAAGACGCAGTTGGCGATGATCTCATTGTCGGTCAGTTTTCGCTTCTGATTTGTCTCTTCTTTAGTTGTCGATACACTCTGCTCAGCCATCTTCTTCTTGTCACGATTATTATTTTCTTCCTTTTCACCATCCTCCTCCTCATCTCCAACTGTCATCTTCTCGTAGTTGACCTGCTCCAGATCTCGCTGGTCCACCGTGGCGTCCATCAGCAGCTGAACTAGGTCATGTCGGTGCCCGGAGGAGCCGGCACTTCGTCGCTGCTCAAGAATGTGCTGACTGACGTCGACAAAAAATTGGAAAGGGCCCTCCAGAAAGAGACTCTTGATGTTGAGGAACTTCAGCGCCCAGCTGGGCAGCATTAGAATGGCGATCGATCGGAGGACTTTTATGTCGAAGAAGGCACGCCCATTTGCCACAAACGGATTATTCGGATCCTCATTAGCGTCAGTCTCGGTGGCGAATGAAGTCGAGGCTATGACGTCGGTGGTGAAGCCGGCCATGGTCCGCTTTACCTCGATCACGCCCCCTCCCTCCTCTTCACTTTTCGCCATCTTATAAAAGTAGCTATTCAGTTTGTCCACCGACTTACTCATAATGCTGCTCATTCCCCGCAGCTTTCCCGATGAGAAGGATGGGCTGGTGATCATTCGCAGCCGCTTCCAGTTTTCTTCATTCGCCGAGAAGAGGTTTTTGTCCCACAGCTCGTGGATGGCGTTGAACTGAAAACGGTTGGTGAAAAATTGGAAATCTTTCACCAGAATCTGCTTGATCAGCTCCGGGTCGGCCACGGAGACGATTGGCGTGAAGAAGATGTACCCGCTGAAACATGAAATAAGTTAAAAAAATAACAAAAATAACGGTTTCTAAACAGTGTTACCCAATGACCTTGCCGTGATGCTGCACCATCTCCGCAAAGGCGGTTGCATGTTGAGCTTCACATTCTGGAGGAGGTTGCCGAAGAACCAGTTTTGGCCGAGGACCAGGAACGCCCCGTCGCTCCCAGTAGCTCAGCTTGTGCTTGTTGTAGAGGTAGAGGGCGGTGGCCAGGGCGACGCCCACCACGATCCAGCTGCTGTACTCCATCTTCTTTCTTCTTTTGTTCTGATTTGTTGTTTGGCTGTTGTTGTTATTTGGCTGTTGTCAAGTGAAAAAAAAACAGTGTGTCTATTTCTGCTTGTACAGACAGTCACTGACAGGCAGGCACTGTACAAACACACACTGCGACAACCACTGACTGACTCGTGGCCTTGGCAGCTCATCAGCAGACGCAACCAGCACTGTAACAGTTGTAATTTCTTTTCTCATCATCATCACCATCAGCAGCAGCAGCAGCAGCAGCTTTCACTCATCAGCACTGGCGGCCGAAAATAGTACGAGTGAAGTGAGAGGGAAGTGATGGTTCAGTGCAGCTCACTCAAGATGCCCAGATGCTCAAAGGAAGCGGCAAAAGATCTCATGTGATTAATAAAAAAAACGCATCGCTCAAAAGCTTTTCCCAGTTCCTTTGAGGACCACCCTTCGACTGTACAGCAAGCGGTACCTGCTGTGCAAGGCCGCCCTTTATACCTACTACCTGGTGGTACCGTTTCGCTGCTCCTACATTGGCTATCTGATCAAGTACGAGGACGCCGTCTCGGTGGTGGCCCACGCTTCCCTGGACCCCGTTTTCAGCCACTACTCCATCGTGCTGCGCATCTTCCGTGACCCCTTCTCAGCGAACGCCTTTGGCGCCCTGGGCGTCTACGCCTTTTACGTCGACTACGCCGTATTCTTTAAATTCTACGCGATTGGGGGGCACTTCTTCCGCCTGCTGGATCGCCTCTTTGAGATTGGAGCTGCTGAGAGGAGGGAGAATGACAATGAAAATTACTTTTTTGAACCGGAAGTCCTTCAGCGCACCGCCCACTACGTCCCCTGCAGAGTGCCCGGCGAAGGTGGCACTCTGCGGACTGGTGCTCGTTTGGTCCGTTCTTTCGGGTTTCTTTCTTAGACTTCTCTACCATTCGCTTCCTTCGCTGGGCGTCTTCCTGCTCGCCTGTCTCGACCACGGCCTAATGTTCTACGGCTCGGTGAACAGCATCCGCCTGGGCCTCTTTCTCGTGGAGATTCTCCTCCTGCTGACTGTGGGGACCCGGGCCCAGATGGCCCGCCTAAATCGATCCATTAACCGAAGACTGGCCAGGGAGGCACTGTACCGACGGGTCTTCCCCGGCAGGGGCAACAGCCCCGGCCGCCTGGTGGCCGCCTTTGAGTCGTACCAGGACGCCCACTGGCGCCTCTTCACCTTTGCCCGCCACCTGAACGCCGTCTTCGTCTCGCAGTTCATGTCGGTGACGGTGACGTGCAATCTGCTGATCAACGCCCTCACCATTGCTCTTATAATTCACGATCAGCTAACCACCGGGGAGCAGGTGCTCTTCGGGGTGCTCATCGCCGTACAGGTCGTCCTGATCGGCGGGGCCTGTCTTATCTTTATCCGCTACGGAAATGCCCTTCACTGGCCGGCCAGGGTGGTGGTGGTCCGCCTGCAGATGGCCATTGAGCGGGGGAGGAGCAAAAGAAGTAGGCTGGAAAGTTCAATGGTTGAAACAGAAACAAACGGAAACGGTCCTTGTCCTCGAAGGTTGAGGACCAAACTCCGACTGTTGGCCTACTACGAACTGGTTCACCGGCGGAATCGCTTTCACTTCACCATTGGATCGATGGCCAAGATTACCAGTCGCACCATCTGTTGTGAAGTGGTGATCCAACGGGCGTAACGTACTGTACGGACGGGTCACCAGCGTGGCTCAACGTTTTTCCTTTCTCTCTGACTTACTCGCTCTCTGTCTCTTGCCTTGTCAACACCTCATCTTACCTGTAAATAAACTCGTCTTATTTCAGATTATGAGACTGCGGAACCAGCGCAACTGAAGCACCAGCAGTACCCCCGGCTCTGAACGTGAGCAGAAGCACCGGCTCTGAACTTGAGCAGAAGCACCGGCTCTGAATCTGAGCAGTACCACCGGCTCTGGACTTGAGCAGCAGCATCTGAAAGAGAACTCGCAAAGAATGTCATCTACCGGAATCGAAAAGCTGACGGCGGCGAACTGGACCTGTTGGAAGATGCAGGTGGAAGCATACCTCACCGGAGAAGGATGGTGGGAGCAGGTCGACCCTGCGAAGATCGGCGAGGTCGATGAGGAGAAGAAAGCGAAGGCATTTGCATTCATGGTTCGTCACTGCTCGGCAACCATCGTATCAGACTTGGCCATGAAGGGACACAATGTAAGCAAGTGCCCGCGCAGCATGTGGACGTACCTAGTCAACCGCTTCGAGAAGGTCAGCGGCACTACAAAAATGATCGCGTTCAACCAGCTAGTCGACACGAAGATGGACATAAACAACGTCGAGAAGTTCATCTCTGAGTATGAGAAAGGAATCCAGGTGGCCAGGATGGCCGGAATCAACCTGAGCGACGAAATCATCTACCTTCGGTTCGTTCACCAAATCTGCGATGAACTTGAAGGCACCCGAATTCGACTGCAAGAGAAAGATGACTTCGAGGAAGCGAAGGAAATTCTCCGATCAGAGACAAAGCGGTACCTGGAGAAAGAAAAGAGCGAAACAGCGCTGAAAGCAACCTGGCGAACAGGAGGACGGCAGAACAGTGCGAACGTCCCGTACTGCACCAGATGTGGAATGAAAGGACACTGGGCCAAGGACTGCAATCCCCAGGCGGTCAAGTGTTTCGGCTGTGGCCAGTGCGGACACGTTGTAGCTAGATGCCCGGAGAAGGGCAAGAACAACAACTCCTCAAAGTACGTCTGCTCGTCGTTTGTCTCCTTATTTTCAGGCACGGGTAGCAATGATTACTACCTGGACAGTGGTGCATCAGACCACTTCGTGAATGAGCCGAGTGCATTCACGGGACTGAGACAAATGCACAGCACCGTGACCACAGCAGAAGGAAGAAAGTCTTTGATCACGGGCGTCGGAGATGTGGCGCTGAAGAACGTAGTGCTGAAGGAAGCAAAGCTTGTACCTGAGTTTAGCTCAAATCTCGTCTCAGTCGCAAAGCTATGCGAAGATGGATTTGAGGTAAAGTTTTGCAGCACTGGAGCGGAGGTGAAGAAGAAAGGAACAACTGTGTTGAGTGGCACCGCCAGACACAGGGTGTTTGTTGTGAAAGAAGAAGAGAAATGCTTCAGTGCAGCAGAAGAGTGGCATCGCCGATTGAACCATCCCGGTGCCACCAGGACGCAGCTGATCAGGAAAGAGAACCCTCAGTTGCCAATCAGTAATGTCTCCAACTGTGACGCCTGCCTTCGGGGAAAAGCGAAGCAACAGAAGTACCCGAAGGCGGACTCGAGAACATCCGCGCCGCTCGAGCTGGTGCACACCGATGTAGGCTTTATGCCGGTCGCAGGACTACGACAGGAGAAGTGTTTCGTCATCTTCGTCGACGACTACTCTAAACTGGTCAGAGTCTTTCCAATGAAAACAAAGAGTGAAGTGGCCGCCAAGCTGAAGGAGTACATCATCTGGGGAGAGGCGATCACTGGAAATAAACTGAAACGGCTGCGCTCAGACTGCGCTCGAGAGTACCTTCACGGAGAATTCAGCAGGATTGCTGAAGAAAAAGGTATCTTCCAGGAGCACTCAACAGCATACTGCCACCAACAGAACGGTGTTGCTGAGCGCTTCATCCAAAAACTGAAAACCACCGCCAGAGTGCTACTGATCCAGGCAAATGCGCCACTAAAACTGTGGCCCGAAGCTTTGAAGCACGCAGCGTGGACAGATGCTGTTGTTCCGCACACCGGCACAAAGGAATCTCCGTACGAGTGCTTCTACGGAAAGAAAGCGCCAATGGAGCGACTTCGTCCATTCGGGTGCATTGCTTACGCACATGTGCCGGATGTGCAGCGGAACATGCTTCAGCCGACAGCTCGCAGAACCATGTTCCTCGGATACCCTTACGAGTCGAGCAACTACTACGTTTACGATCCAGAGACTCGCAGGGTGGCCGAGGCGAGAAATGTGACCTTCAGAGAAGAATTCTACTTCTCCAAGCAAAGTGAGACCGCTCAGGCTGAGGGGGAGAATGGCGACCAGCCTGACGATCGAGAGGAAACGACGCCAGTTATTGAGGGGGAGCACCAGTACCAGCCTGAAGAGGAAGAAGAAGAAGAGGATTCTGAAACAGATGAAAGCAGCAGCGAAGAAGAGGGCACCGTCACCGAAGGAGACGCCAGCGAGCAGACGGTGCCAAAGCAAATAGAAACTGAGCCAGCCGCAGCCGCTGAGCAACGACAACAAAGCACAGAGGCAGTGGCGCTGCCGCTGAGACGCAGCGAAAGAGAAAGACGCCGACCAGCACATTTGGACGACTACGTGTGTGGAAAGACGGAGGAAGATCGACCAGAACCACGGTCGTACAGTGAGGCAATTGCGTCGGACGACGCTGAAGAATGGACGGAAGCGATGACTGATGAGTGGAGTTCGTTTGAAGCACACCAGACCGGTGACATTGTTGATGCGCCGCCAGGGAAGAAAGTAGTAAAAGGAAAATGGGTCTTTAAGAGCAAACACGACCCAGAGAGTGGAAAAAGCAAGAAGAAAGCCCGCTATGTGGCTTGCGGCTACTCACAGGTAGCCGGAATCGACTATGAGGAGACCTTCTCGCCCGTAGTCAACTTCGACACTGTAAGAGTCGCTCTCACGGTGGCAGCAGAACGCCAGTACAGCGTCAGGCAGTTTGACGTGAAGACTGCCTATCTGCACGCTGAACTGAAGGAAACCATCTTCATGGAATTGCCTGAAGGGTTTAAGGTGCCAGGCAAGGTACTGAGACTAAAGAAAGCGGTTTATGGGCTAAAGCAATCGGCCCGGTGCTGGAATGAGCACATCCAGCAGATCTTCACCAACAACCAACTGAGACAGAGCACAAATGACCAGTGCCTGTACTACAACAACAACAAAGAGCTCTACGTACTGCTCTACGTAGACGACCTCCTCATCTTGAGCAAGAACAAGAAAGACTCTTTTTTCTGCTCAGCCAGACTCTTCTGATAGACGAGTTGGTGGGAGCCTACGGATTGACCGAAGGACGCGAGTACGCCGACTCTCCTTTGCCAGAGTGGGGCGACTACTCCGAAGGAGAAGTGGACCTGAACTTGCCGATAAAAAACCTCATCGGAAGTTTGCAATTCATTGCAAGCAGAACTCGGCCCGACATTGCTGCCAGCTTGAACTATCTGTCGCGTCAGACGTCCAAACCCACGCAGAGGCTGTTCAACGCCTGCAAGTACCTGCTGAGGTACGTGAAAAAGACCCGTGATTTGAAGCTGGTCTTGGGGCATCAGTCACCGGAAGGACTTGTGGTCTTCACTGACGCGAGCCATGCGCCTCTACCGGACAGAAAGTCAATCACTGGAGTGGTGGTTCAGCTTTTCGGTAGTACAGTGGCGTGGGCAAGTAAGAAGCAGCCGACAGAAGTAGCCCTCTCCAGTTCAGAGGCTGAATACTACGCGATGAGCCGAGGTGTCTCAGAAGGCCTCTGGATGAGCAGGCTGATTGTAGAGTTTGGAGAATCAGAAAAGAAGTTCCTTTTGAAGTGTGACAATCAGTCAGCAATCGGCATGCTGAAAAACAGACCTCAAAAGGATGCCAAACACATTGATGTGCGCAAGCATTTCATCTTGGAGAACCACTTACGAAGAAGGATGGACGTGGAGTACGTGCCAGCAGTTGATCAACGGGCGGACTACCTGACAAAAGCGATGTCCCCGACTACCACCAGAAAAGCCCAAGAGGCCCTCCTTGGATCAAGGGGGAGTGTTGTGAAGTGGTGATCCAACGGGCGTAACGTACTGTACGGACGGGTCACCAGCGTGGCTCAACGTTTTTCCTTTCTCTCTGACTTACTCGCTCTCTGTCTCTTGCCTTGTCAACACCTCATCTTACCTGTAAATAAACTCGTCTTATTTCACCATCTACAAGGTATACTGTTTTGTTGATGTTTGAACTTGTTACTATTTTTGATAATCACTTTTTTTACCCAGTTCTTCTACGCCTACTCGGCCTTTCTCATGTTCATCTCCGGCCTGGTGCGAACGGTTCGCAGTCAGCAGCAGCAGCAGCAGCAGTATTAGAAAAAGAAGCCACTTCCTAGTTATACTTACTACCGGTGATTAGGCACTTTCCAGTCATTAAATTTTGTTGTATTTACTGATTGTTTTATTTTGTTTCATTGCCACTGCCACTCCAGTGCTGTCGTACCAGTTTCCCCCTCTCTTCCTCATCTGCTGTACAGCTGCTGCTGCTGCTGCTGCTGCCGTACACAATGGCACACTTTGCAGTTTTCTTTCTGCACTAATGCTTATCATCATCAGCACTACTGCTGACTGCTCGCAAGCGAGACCGTTCAGAGTGATTGCAATTGTGATGCCACTCTCTCACTCTTTGTTGTCTGTATGTTTGCTCTTTGCTTTTCTTCTTTTGCTGTAAAAGTATTGCACGCACTCAGTAGGACACGACAGCTGTACAATACTCACTGCTCAGCTGCCGATGATGATGATGCTGATGAGGCAGCTTTGGCAGCAGATGCCAACGTGGTCGTCGTAGTCGAGGTGGTGGTGGTAGTGTTGAAGTGCTCCGAAGATCTCAGCAACTTTTGATGTTCATCATCTTTTGCTAATATTTATTTTGATCTCTATACTGTGATACTTTTTTTTAACATGACTGCTTTTTTCTCGTCCTCTTCTTCCTGGTTTCTGCGTGACCGTTATCGCCATGTGATTGCCGTGATGATCTTCAGCTGCACCTTCGCCGCCTACATCTCCCGCGTCAACCTCACCGTGACCATCGTCCACATGGCCAAGGGCAAGGACATTGAAAAGGTGTTTCAAGACGGCTCCTTAGAGTCCATTAATTCTGATGTGTGCCCCGTGCAGAGGAGAAAGTCTAGAATAGAAGATAATAATAATAATAACTATCATCTACTAAACATCAGCTCCTCAAACTCCCAATCACACAAAGAGAAGCGGTACGACTGGGACGAGACCGACCAAGGTCAGATTCTCAGCTCCTTCTACCTGCTGTACCTGAGCATGCAGATACCTGGTGGGCGGCTGATTGACCGCTTTGGCCCCCGTCGCCTGTGTTCACTAGCTCTCCTGGGAACTGGCGTCATCAATCTCCTACTTCCGCTTCTGGTCGAACACTCCTACCTCCTCTTCATCGGCAGTCGAATTCTGATGGGCGGCCTGCAGGCGACCGTCTTCTCCAGCTGCTACGCCCTGGTCGCCCGCTGGACGCCCGAGCAGGAGCGCAGCACCGTCATCTCGCTGACCTCCATCGGCTCGGCTTTTGGTTCGATGGTCACCAGCTCCCTCTCCGGCCATCTCTGCGCCCACCACGGCTGGCCACTGGTCTTCCACCTTTCGGGAATTGTGATCACCGCCATTGGCCTGCTATACCTAGTTTTGGTTACCGATGAACCGGCTTCAAGCCCTTATGTTTCCACCCGGGAGCTGGCGTACATCAGTGAACGCCTGCCAAAGTCCAAAAAAGGAGTTCAACTGGGGAAAAGATCTTTCAGCAGCAGCGGTACCAAAAAGTCCAACTTTCCCTGGTGGACGGTACTTCGCTCTCGGCCTCTTCTCGCGGTGATCACCGTCAAGCTGACGATGGGCTTGGTGTACAATCTGGTGATGCTCAAGCTGCCCTCCTACCTCTCACAGGTGCTCCGCATGGACATCGAGGAGGTCGGCTTCTACAGTGCGCTGATCTTTGGCGTGAAGGGGCTGAGGTAAAAAAAGAGAAAACAATGTTTTTTATTTATGATTTTCTAAACTATTTTGATCATTTTTTTCAGCCATCTCGTATTTGGCTACACCGCCGACTCGCTGCTCACCGCCCGCTACTTCCGCTGCAAGACCACCCTGCGAAAGACCTTCCAGACGATCGCCGTCTTCGGCACCTCCCAGTGCCTCCTCCTACTTTCCAGTGCCAACTGCGACCGCGCCGCCTTCCTCGCCGTCATCCTCCTCGGCATGACCTTCTTTGGGCTGCAGGCGGGCGGCGAGATGGTGGTCTACGCCGACCTGACCACCGACTACTCGGCCACCGTTTTTGCCATCGCCCAGACGGTGGGCCTGGTGGCCGGTTTTGTGCCCCAGGCGATGGGCCCGGTACTGGACCGCAATCCAGAGTTCCTCAAACGGACCTGGTGGGAGGTCTTTAATTTGATAGCTCTTTTTAACCTCTTTGGAGGGGTGGTCTTTCTGGCTGCCGGCTCGGCGGAGCCGCAGCACTGGGAAGATCTTCAAAAAGAAGAAGATAAAAGAGTGGAAAATGGAATGAAGGTGATGGAGGAGGATGGTGGTGGGCTGATCTCGCTGTACAGTTTTGCCGGAGACCACAAGGCTAAGCCGTACTGACTGAATTTTTACACGCAAAAAGACGTGTTCTCCTCTTACTTGTACAACATCTTTTTTTGTTGCTTCTGCGACAAACCTGATTTGCTGCACTGTACAGTTACACTGAAGCAGAAGCAGCAGCTTAAAAACTCTCAGTTGGTGCATATCAGTTTCAGCTGGAATCTCAGTCTCACTTCAGTTGAAGCACTCGTCAGCGGCACACCATCCAAGAAGAAGATCATCCCTACCTCAACTTATCACCTCTATCAAATTCAATCAAGATCACCACCAGCATGGCCACCAGCGGCGAGGTACGCTGCCTCAACATGATCATCCTCTTCTGCCTGCTGATCAGCGACGTCTACTTCCTGGTGACGGAGGCGATTCCCCTGGCGAAGAAGGACAACCCGCTGACGCCGGAGCAGCGCCTGCCCTACACCCGGGCCATTATCATCTTCGGCGCCCTCGCCCTGAACACCGCCATGGGCCTGGTGTTCACCTACGAGCACTACGCCACCTACCTCCTCGTCTTTGCCATCCTCCAGCTGGTCATTCCCTTCGTGGGCCTGGTCAGCATGGTCAGCGGGTACATCGGGGCCAGCGCCTGCACCGCCATCATCGCCTTTGTGCACATCTACAAAATTGAGCAGGAGGGCTTGAAGCAGAACTGTGACTCAGAGGAAGCCTAGGATTGAATTGAGTTTGAACAAATGTGAACTGCAACGGCAGAAAGCTGAAAGAAGCTGTGTGCTTTTCAATAAAAGGATTGAAAAAACAGTGTAGTAAAGTGCGTTTAATCTGAGACCTTGAAGTAGTGTGCTGTTGTTTTTTTTAATGATGATGTGTCGAGTGGCGTGCAAACCTGTTTAATTAATGCAGTTACACTTTTTCATTCATTTTTCAGAGTAAACACGTGTTCAGATTGGCATTTGCAGCGGGTTATCTGAGATTGGGGGAAGAATGTAAAGTGTAACAGAAACTGTCATAAATAACTTTTTCCAAACACTGACACATTCTCTGTATGATAAAGATAAAACGGATGAATTTTGAAACAAAGATTTTTGTACAAAATAAAATAAAATCAAGTGGGTAGTAACTCATTGAGAACCGCTACAAATGAATTAATTTTTTTACTTGTCAATGTTCTTAAGCTGTAGTCAGAATAAATTAGATTTTTTAAAGTATTTTTCTGTGAAAGTTAATGATTTTGTTTTGCTACAAAACTTTTAATTGTTAAATAGTTTTTGAATAAAAAAGTTTTTTAGAAAGGGTAGTTTTATATGACAAACTTTTTTCTTATCATACTAACCCAGTTGTTTCTAATCTAAAATGAATAAAATTTTACTTGTTTGTTTTAATTTATGCTTCCGTAAGATATTTTTTATTTAAAGTACAAAATCAACATTAAACCATTGCAATTAATTAAACTGTGAATGTTGCTCTGTTTGAGTTACTTGTCTAAATAATCAAACGTTTTGTTTTTACAAAATAAAAAAAGAATAATCATAATAGCATGTTATTAAAAATGACAAATTATTTGGCATTTATATAAAAAAATGACTATTTTCTAATACTAAACTCAGTACATTTGGTTTTTCAAGGAAAAACATCTCAAAAATATTAATTTTCAAAAATTTTATTTTTATTACAAAAATAAAATTTGTTTTAAACTTTTTTCCTATTATCAAAACTAAAAAATGGCTAACTACATTGTGGTCAACTACCTCTTTAAAGTGGTCCGAAGACACTGGCTATCCTTTCACCATTACCTCGACCCGCTTGATCGTCTCTCAAAAACCTCCTCTAAAACTAGAGCTGATAAGCGTTCAGAAAAGATGATAACTAAAAAGAAGAAAAATAGAAACAAGAAAAACATAATCGTTCCTAGCAATAACATTATCACAAAAACCAGAAAACCTCTTGGCAAATGGGATCTCACCTTTCTCTATCCAATTCTTCACATGACCTTTTGTTCACTCCTTGGCAACGTGTACCTGGTGTACGCTGCTAAGAAAGAAGAATCTTTTAATAATGGAAAAGCTTTTGAGTTTGAGTGGAGCCTGGAAACGCTGTTCGCCAGTCCGTACATGCTCTTTCACCAGGTATTTCCTCGGCTGATGTGGCATCAGTCAGATGTTTGTGACACGATTGGCATCGTCGGGGCAATTGCCATATACTGTTCTTTCTTGCGGAATGCCGTTCCTCAAGGCGTCAAGTACCGCTTTGTAGAGGGAAAGGCTAACACGATTCTGTCCAATGGACGTTCAGGTAAGGGAATTTAAAAAGTTTTTGTTGAATTTTAATTTTCAAGTTTTTTTATTTTAAGAACTTTCTGAACCTGACTCCGCCGCAATTCTCGCCTACCACCGCCGCCTACATCCGCCGGCGATGGCCTGTCTGGCCTTTTTCATCCTCGCCACTCTCGGCTTCTCCTACCTGAACGTCTTCTACGTGCACCGCCTCTTCCGGCCCATCCCCCGCGACCTCTTTCTCTGGGTTCTGGTCTATCCGCTGCACGTGTGCTACGTTCTCTATGGTAAAGTCAAAATTTAGTTTAGTTTCTAAGTACTCTAAGATGATCGATTGTTTCCTGCAGCCATCTTTGCCCTCATTCACTTTCCCATCATGGCGAGCAAGTTTCTGCAGATTCGGCAAAAGTCACAGCTCGACCAGCTGACCGCCCTCGCCCAGCAGCTCACCACCACCTGCATCACTTTCAGAAGTTTTGACCAAAACTCTTCAACTGAAATACCTCCTTCTACACCTCCTCCTCCTCCTCTTCCTCCTGCTTCATTTTATTCCCGAAAACAGCAGCAGCTAGAGCAGATCTGGCGACAGACGGTCCTGCTGAACCGAGCCTACGCCGTCCTCTGCGCCGACATTGCCACCGCCTCTCGATTCTGGTCCCCATTTCTCAGTATTTTTCTCCTGGAACACATCACCCTGCAGGCGTACATGGCCTACATTGTCTTCATCATTCGCACGCTTCCATTCACTCAAAAACTATTTTTCCTCTACGCCCTAATCGAGGTGGAGGCGCTCCTTTTTCTGCTCATCAATCGCTGCGCGCAGATAGTCAAGCTGAATCAGAAGGTGGAGCGGGTGAATGCTCAAGTCTACCTGAAGTTGTTTACGCGAAATTTGGACAATGGAAGAAGGGAGAATAAGGTGGTCCATCGGGTTATTCTCAAGGTAAGTGGAATTTGCAAAACTTTAAAATATCATTTGTAGCATTTTTTTCTATTCAGGCTGAATGGTTGCAAATGAAGGACCGCCTGAAGCCCTATTGCATGGTGCTGATGGACAACTATCGAATCACCTCAAAAACTTTCTATATGGCAAGTCAAAACTGATTTCACTTTTTTCAGATTAATTGCAACAACAAAATATAATTTTAGGTAATTTCCTACATTGCCGTCTTCTTTTTGATGGTTTTCAAAAATCAATAAGTTTGAGGAAATTTGTTTTTGCAAAAGCGAAAACAAATGTCAAAA
This sequence comes from Tyrophagus putrescentiae, assembly GCA_024499935.1. NCBI lineage: Eukaryota > Metazoa > Arthropoda > Arachnida > Sarcoptiformes > Acaridae > Tyrophagus > Tyrophagus putrescentiae. The sequence goes on from JAMZRA010000008.1 coordinate 8,339,943, forward strand.
ATGAACCGTTGAAACTAAGGCATTGTTTTGTTAAATTTTCTAGAATTTTCTAAAAATCAGTTCAACGGATCTAAATTCAAGTCATTAATAATATTTGATTGCAGTTTTTAGGTTTCAAAATTGCTTACACACACAAACTTTTATTTATATAATTTTTAATTTGACAAAATCTTTATTTTGCATTAATTTTGTTACGCTTTACAAAAACACAGTCATTAACAAAAAAAATTTCATATATTCCCAAAGTTCAATCCAATTAATCATCTTAATCTCAATCTTCAGTTTTTGCACTTTTCGAGCTGCCTCCCTTTAGCGCCTCTTTTAGCTTCTTGAAAAACTCTAAAATAATTTTGATAATGTTATCAAATATCTTCTCGCCTTTGTGAAACTTGTCGGAGATAAAGTTGAGCACTTGTTTGAGGGCGTTCATGCCGATGTCGAACCAGCCACCTTTGCCTCCCTTTTTGCCACCATCATCATCATCACCACCTCCGTCTCCGCCACCGCCTCCGCCTGCCTCTTCTTCATCATCGTCAGACTTTCGAGGCTTCTTTGCTCTTCCCAGCACTTCCTGTATCAGGCTGTTTGCCTCAGATGACAGCGTCACCTCGGCGGTGTCATTGGCATTTTTTATTGAATCAGGGGTGACGGAGTCATTTGGATTTGAGGCTTCAATGGCCGCCGATGAGCAGAGTTGAAGTAGAGATGAGGAAAGCACGCAAATAATGGTCACTGGAAGTAAAACTAAAAAAAAGTTCATTTTGCTAGAGTTTTTGATAAACAATTGTTAAGTGTGTGGTTTTAATTTGCAGCAAAAAAGTAACAAATTAAAACAGGTTTTTAAAAAATATTAAATAGACAGTACTATTGCATTTTAAATTGCAAGCCTTATAAGAGTGGACGTAAATTCAACTAAAAAATTAAAAATTGTTACAATTAAATTTCTGTTTCACGCATCTTGCGTCAACTTTTTGCAAGGGAAAAAACTGTATGTTAAACCTAATTTTTTTGTTTCAGTTGAACTGTTTCAGTTGCCAAGTAAAGTTTTTATTTATAAAAAAATGCATATTTGCGGTAAAAAAACTACCATACAGCACACTTCTCTCTGGGGTTCATTTTTGAGCCCACCGGACACTTGAACGCCTCCGCAAAGGCGGGCAAATTCATCAGCGGCACATTGGCGCGAAACTGCCACGGCGCATGCGGATCACTGGCAATGTTCCGCCTCATCACCTCTGGGCGGATAAGGCCACACCAAACCTTGTTAAAAAAAATTTTTCCATTAATAAAAATGTTTTCAGTAATAAATAAAACAAAGTTAAAACTTACATTTCCCCAGGAGAGAAAGAAGAGCTGCTCCGGCGAGTACGGGGCGGCAGGCGGCCATTCGACGCCGAGGGGCCCTAGAACCAGTGGGCCGGGGCTTGAAGGCCTCATGAGCCTGTGGTCCCCCCCATTGTCGGCAATGTTCCTCCCTGCCTGATTTGCCGTTGACCTAGAAAAAAATAAAAAAAAAATTAAAATTATTTTAAAATTAAAAAGTTCCTCCCCCCTCCCTTACATAAAAGTTTCCCGTCATTGGTCCATTGAAGCGTACTGGTTTTCAATACAGGACCCCCCGATTTTTGTATGCCTGAGCGGCATTGGACCACCATTTTCCCCCCCCCCCCAAAGGGTTGCCCCGCCCTGTTTTGTTTTCGACCGGCGTCATCGAAGCCCGTGCGAAAAATCTCTGAACCTATTTACGGCGCCAATGGGCCGTAGTTCAGCCTGTGCGGTTTATTGTGGCGTTAAAAGTGGGGCCCATTCAGAAGCCGGCGGGAAAAATGGGCCTCACCAAAAAAAAGGAGATTAAATTAAAAGCTTTTCCTATGAACAACTTTACCTTACTAAAGGGTTATCCTTGGTGCAAGTACATTTGCATTGATCGTCGCCGGCGGCTTCCCACAGCTTCCACCGAAATGGGGGCCCATTTCTTCAGCTTTCAGACTGCCCTGCAGCCCGGCGACGCTCATCCGGCGAAGGCATTAAAGTTTCTTTCTTTGAGCAGAGTTTCAAAACACTGATGAACTTCCTTAAAGGCTGTACACGTAGTCGAGGAAACCATTGCTGGCAGGACGTCACTGTAACCGACCTTCCGGTTTTTATGGAGGCCAAACCCTTTTTGAGGGCTGCAAACGGGTCCGCTCGTCGCATCCCCCCCTTTTCGAGAAAGGTGGCCCAAAGGTGCGCTGAAAACGACTCGAAATTTCCCGATTTGAGTTATCTTTGGGGAGAAGTAGTGGTCAATCCACAGCCGCGAGGGGACAATGTTCATCTGTGCGTAGCCAGCTTCCCGTTCACCTGGTAAAAACAGCCGCCGACCCGAGGGGTATCTTTTCAGGCCGAGGTGAACTTTTTCAAAGGCTGCCGAAGGGTTTACGGAAAAGCTCCGAGCTGAGGCCCGGTGGTTTCGACGATTCCCAAACCGACGAGGGGGCCACCGTTTTCGGTAGGTCTTGCCGAATGGCCACCATCTTGGTGAGGACCAATGTCGTTGACTATCACCCCCGGGGCCCCCGGCGGGCAGGTACTCGCTGGAGACGTTTCGGGGCCTGGTACAGGGTTCGATCACCTTTGGTAGCCCAGTTGAAGTTCGCCTGGTGGAAAGTTCCTTCAGCGTCAAAACCGAATTCCGCTTTTTTGCCGGGTCGCGAGCACTTCCGGCGGGATTTACCTGTGCAAGTTGCGACTCAAGGTGGCCATTGCCTCGATGTCCCCCTTTGAGGGTTTTTGGGGAGTTGTTCCGCAAAAAATTTTGCGACTTCGGATTTTACTCTTGTAGGCGGGATAAACCGGGACGTTGGCGGAAAGGTTCCGCGGTTTTGGGTTTTCCAGGCCCAGTAGGGCGTGTGAAAACTGGAGCAATAAACAAATGCGTTGAGTTGTTTTGTTAAGTTTAAAAAATTAAACCCCTTTTTCTTTACCCAAAGATCATCCGCTGGAGTTCTTTGAGTCGGGGTAAGTCCAAGAGAAAAGACGGGCAAGACAAACCTTTTGGCCTTCTTGGAAAACGTTTTTTGCCAAAAGGGGTTTTTGTTGCCCGAGCTCGTCCATTTTTTGGCCAATAGCCACGACCAATGACCTCTTAATCAGCTCCCGGATGTACCGCTTTCTTCATTATTGTCATCACTTCATGCAGGTTTGATAAACCGATGCGGCCAGCGTCACCGCTCGGGAGTTCTTCTTTCCGTCCTTCGAGTTTGAACTGGGTCAACAGCTCTCGAATTGCCGTCCACCTGTCTTCCATTTCGGTGACACCCACACCGAGGTTTTGTCTTCGGGAATTGACCTGCCCCTCCAGCGCCGCAGGGTGAACTCCAAAAGTCTTCACACGGGTCGGCGGTGGCGTTCTTTAGTCAATGAAGGGGCTGGCCCGTCCTTTGCAACTGCCTGGGGGCATGGGGAGGGTGATGAACCTTCTTTTTAGTGGAAAATAAACAAGAAAAAATTTTTTGATTTAAAAATGTTTTCATAAACGTTTTTTTGTTTACTGCGCCTACGCCAACCCAAAAAAAACCCAAAAGGGCAGCAATACAATTTTTAGCTCATTTTAATCTTTGTGGTTTGTGGTTTGTATGATGATTTTAGGTGGCCATTTTTGATTTTTAACTTCTAATTTTGTTCCTAGCAAATGCAAAAAAGCTACCAAATCGGTTACCCTTTTTGGCCCCCTTTTTTCTTTCTTTTTTTAAAAATTTTTAAAAAACTTTAAAAGTTTTTTAATTTTTAATTTAAAAAAAATTTTTAATTTTCCAAAATTTGCAAAAACAAACCCCAAAAAAAGGGGAAGTGCAATTTTAAAATTTTTAATTATTTTGCTCGGAAAAAAATTGGGGGTCCCCAATTTTAAAATCATTTTTAAAGTTTGAGTCATAAATAACAAAAAAAAAGTTTCTTTTTAAAAAAAATTTAAAACAGTTTTTTTTAGAAAGTTTTTCCCCCAAATTTTTTTAATTTTTTTTTGAGATTACCTTTTCCCTTTTTACAAAAAAAAAATTTAAAAAAAATTTTGCACAAACGTTTTAAAAAAAAGTTTAGCTAAAAGATTATTTTAAAAATTGAAAAAAAACCCCTTTTTTTTAATTTTCCCCCTAAAAAGTTTTTGCATTTTCAGGGGAAAACTTTTTTTTTTTAAAAAAATTTTATTTCTTAAAATTTTTTTTTTTAAAAAAAATAGAAAATCAAAAATTTTTTCCAGTATTTTAAAAAATTTGGGGGTTTTCCCACATTTTGTCACAAAAATTTTTACTATTTTTGCAATAAAAAAAAAAACAAATTTTGGAACTAAAATCCCCAAAAAATTTTTCCTTAAAAAACTGCACCCTTTTTTAAAAAAAAAACTGAGCATTTAGTGGTTTTGCAGGGGTTTTTTTTTCCGTCCAGAGAGGAAATCTTTTCCCCCGGAAATTTTAAAATGGACCCAAAAAAAAAAAAAGCAAAAAGAAAGGGGGGTCAAAAAGAGGAAGGGGAAAAACATCTATTTTCCCTGGCCAATTTGCCTCATTTTTCCGAACCGCTTTTGGCCCCTTTCCGCCAGGTTTTTTCCCAGAAACCGGGGGAATTTTCCCCCCTTGTTCACTATCGAAACCCCCCCCCCGTCACTGTGGCCCCTCACCGGGGGGGGGTTGGGGATCTGCGGCCCCTGGTGGCCCACCAAAAAACCTTTCCCTTCCTTTTCCGACTGGGCCAAAAAAATGTTGGGGAAGGGGCCCCAAGGTGCTGCTGCTGATTGAATACCGACGGGTGGGGGGCCGGAGCGGCGCACCGGAGGTGACACAGACGGAAAAGGTAATGAAAGAAAAGGATCAGTTTCAAATCATCTAAAAACCATTTTTTTTCCTCAGTTTTATCCAGCCAAGAGTGCGTCCAATTGCCGCCTACCAAGGGTGATGAAGCGGGCACTTCCGCTGACGCCGCCGCAATCTACGCCTTCATCTGCGCCTTCTGTATGGGCCAGTTTTTTCCGGCATTGGAGCGGTCACTAGTGCACGACTTCATTTATGCTCCCCGGTGACGGGCCTCTTCCTTCCACGCCCACGTCAGCAACTGCATGCTGATGGGCCTCATCTGCTCACGACACGATTTGTGGGCATTCGCCGCGACTGATGCTGGCGAAAGGGGGCAGTTTTTTGCGGCAGCTGACTAACGGTAACGGCGGTAGTGAAAGTAGTAATACCCTCATAAAGGCTCAAACTTGAGAAGAAGTTGACACGAGCACCGGCCCTAAGAGCCACCTTCAGCTTCTCTCGTCTAGCTGTGGCGTCCTACCGGTGGCTGCACCTGGACTGGTCGCCCTGCTCGAGCACATCTCCCGGCAGAACCTCTTCTGGCGGAAGTACCTGACCATCTACTTCTTTGGCTACACCGTTCTCTTCTCCGTCTACTTCCTCTCATCCCTTTTTCTACCTGGAGGACAGTAATGCCGCCGGGGTTCAGCTCAGCTGGACAATGCGGCACTTCTTCAGTCTATTTTGGCGTAGAGTACCCGCCCTCTCTCTTCGTCACCGGGCAGTGCTCGAAGATTGCCCAAGGAATGTCCTCCTTCACACGGAGCCTGATCACCATTGGCCGGCGGCTGCAGGCTTCAACAGCACAGCAGCATGGGCGACGCTGGGCTGACCGCCTCAAAGTGACCAGCTGGCCGCTGATCGGCGGGACATTGAAAAGTCTCGAACGGGGCCCCTTCACGCTGTCCACCGGATATCCGATCAACTCGAAGATGTTTGAGATGCTTTTCAGCTACCTTTCAGTCATCTTTATGATGGTTTTTAAGGATAATCATCAGAACAAGGCAGCAATGGGGTAGAGTGCTTGATGATGATGATGATGTTTTACAAGAAAAAGTGCCTGTCAATTGAGTGGTAAATAAAGGGGGCAAATTGCAAAAATAAAAATATTGTTTTTTGTTGTTGCCAAGCAATGTACCCAACCAAGTACTGCAACAGGAAAACAGCTTTTAAACCAGGAAAAATCAGCCGTCACAGCTGAACGAGTTGTAAAGAGTTCACCACCACCACCACCACCACCAGCTGCAGCCTCAATGAGGAAAAATGAGGGTAGACAAAAGGTAATTGTAGGGTGCAGGGAAAAAAGTGTAGCAGAGACCCACACATACACGCACACAAAACACACAAATAAAGGATTTTTTCGGCACAAACAAAGGCTATACTTTTCTCTTCTGGTGCACTGCTATGTCTGCTGTGTGTGTGTGTGTGATTTGCATTAAAAATCCCCCAATTGTATAAAGAGGTGATTTCTGTTCTTTTGTGCTAAACTAAAACTATTTTTTTGTTTAAAAAAACAATACATAATTTAAAGCGTGTTTTGGTGCATAAAAGAGAAGTTGCAATTTGATAAATTTGACGGTTTTTGGTGCTAAAACAATCAATTGTATATGAAAAGTGTTTTGTGTTTTAACAATTTTTGTTGTTGTTAAGTTGTTTTGTTTAAAATGCTCAATATTTTACTCAAGTACATCGCTAAAAGGCTTTCTCAACTGTTGTTTCCCTCTAGTGAACTCTACTTTGAAAATGATTTTGGTGATGAGAGTAAACAGTACAAAGTGACACTGGCAGAAAGTCTATTTAATCCTTCTCTACAACCTGAATTGTAAAGTTGTTTTGTGTGTTTTGTAAAAATAATTTCATTTTTTGTATTTTATTTATTTAAAAAAATTGTAAATAAAAAATTGTTATTGTTAAAACATTTTAAACTTGACATTTAGAGTTGTGCAAGATTTCATGCAGTTGGTATGAAAAAAACAAATCAGATCAAATAGAAAAAACTTGTAACAAAAAGTATGAAAAAAGAATACTGAATTACATTAAAATAAATAAAAAATCACATGGAAATAAAAAGGAAATCACAATCATAAAATACTAAATCCTGAACACTAGCAAAAGAGATCGAAGTTTTAAACAAATTTCGTTGATATAAAGGAACATTTTTCTTATCAAATCAAGTCTAGTGAAAAGACGTCAAACAGTGTAAGTAAATCATCAAAAACATCAGAAAAAAATTACACTTACCGATAGAAAACGATAACAGTGGCAATGGCAAGAGAAGAGAAGAGAAGAGAAGAGAAGTAGTAAGCTGCAATGTTTCCGCACAACCAAACGAAAAAAGAAGAAAAAGAAGGTTCCATTCAAAGAAGAAATTCAGGCTCGCCTTTGTAGAATCCAAGATGGCCAATCTCTTCGTAGTTATCATCATCCTCATCATCACCGTCGTCTTTGGCAGTGAGTACCCCTTCCTGTGCCCAGGGGTCTGGGTGGACGGGAATGATGACCGTGGTGGCCGCCTTCTCCTTCAGCGCCGCCTCCACCAGAGCCTCCACCCGATCGCAAACTGAGCAGCTCTGGTCAAAGCGGCACATGACCTTCTTCCACTCCGGCGACAGCAGAGCGGCGACGGGCAGGACAAAGGTAATTCGCTCGGCCGCCGGAAAGACTCGTTTCAGCAGATGAAGGTGATGGTAGTCGAGTTTGAAGGAGGCCTGAACCCGTCGGACACCGGGGGGCAGCGTCAGAGCACTGCGGCTGAGCACTGTGGCCGTCCACACAAAGTCGGCGTCATCGTCGGCCAGCGAGCAAACGCCTGCCGGCTGCAGAAGAGAGAACTTGAGCTCGCGCAGCAGGGGCAGCTCCCGCAGACGAGAGATCAGGCTGGAGAAGGTGAAGCTAAAAGGGCTGACAGAGTCTACAGAGGAGGAGGAGGAAAAGGGACCGGCAATGGAGAAGACGGCCGCCGCCGGGTCCTCCGCGAGAGGCTGAGCGTTTTCATCATTCACCGCCCTCTTTGCCGCCGCCTTCGCCTCTTTGGCGTCGCTGTACCACTGCTCCACGGCAAAGTCCAGGTAGGTGAGCGCCTTGAAGGTGGCAGTGGTCCAGGCGAGCGCCTCCAGGGTGATCGGCTGGCGGAAGGAGAGGCGGTGCAGGCACGACCGGACCGCCGCAGAGCGAAACAGCAGGCGCCCGCCGCAATCCGAGGCGTTGTCGTCCTAGCCGGCAAAGGCGGCCTGCTCCTCGACCGATCCGCTGCTGCCCATCACCATCATCACCACCTTCATCACCTCCTCCTTCTCTTTCAGCCTCCAGAATTCTCTGCACCAGGTGGTCCACATCGCCGTCGGTCATCGTCTCCGATCCTCGGTTTCGATCTGGGAGCAGCAAATCAAAGCGGAGGAGCATACGGGCCTCCTCCTCTTCTTCTACCACTGCTGCTGCTGCTGTTGCTCTTCTCCATACTAGCAGCTGCAGCGCTCTGTTCAGGCCTGCCCGCTCCATGGCGGGAGGAGAAGGACTGCGCCGAAGCTTCACGCGCACATTCAGCTCCTCCAGCCGGCGGAGGACGGGCAGGAAGATGGGGCAGTCGGCCAGTCGGCTGGCCAGCAGCAGCGTCGTCGAGAGGGTGCGCAGGCGGGGCAGGTGGCGGAGCTGCCGAAAGACCTCCTGGCGGTTGGCGGTGGTGGTGGCCATGGCGGTGAGCCACTCTTCGGCGATAAAGCCATAAAAGTATAAGTAAAAGTAACTAAAGCTTCTCCGCCAGTGCCAATAGATGGCGACAGCAGCGTCGCTCACTTTTGTTTTTAACAACTTGTAGCGCCATCTATCGGCCCTGGCGTAGAAGCTGTAGTTCCAAAAGTCACCAAGTGCAACTGGTGGCGCTAAATCCGCGTCACGTACTCTGTGTACGGCTCACCAAAATGCCACGTTTTCTACCAGGCCGGCAAGCCTACTGCTGTTCGCGCTCAAAACAGCGTGCTTTCACTTGTCAACAAAGCGGAACAAACACTGGGCGTCTCAACGATTTCTATCATCCATTTCGAACTTCAAACACTTCATCTCAGCGAGTCGACCTGGCTCTGGTCTGGCAGCCTTGTGCCTGCTGCCTCTGCGTTTGTTTTGATTCTTCCTCTCACTTGCAGCATGCAACAGCTGCAGATACTTTCACCAGCGGACGCGCGCCTGAATTTCGGACGAAGAAGTTTCACCCGATGATCCCCACCATCACCCCATCACCAGACAAGTATCCTTTGTGATTGTGTGTTTCCTACCAGCGTGCTAACTTTCTTTTTCATTCCTTTCAGTCGCATTCAGCTGAGGCCTTGCTCAGCGGCCTAAAGTCGGCCTTGTTTATCTGCAGCTGCCGCCGCGACCACCACTACCACCAATACCGATCCACCAGCACTGTCCATCAGTGGTGCTCCACCGAGGAGTGGCCAGGTAGCCATCAACAACAACAACGGCGACAACGATGGCAATGCCAACTCTGCACCACCTTCTTCAGAGAACATTGACTTTACTTACTCCGACAGTTTTCTGCCAGTCTGCGAGGCCTGCCATTGAAAACCGCTTTGTTTTGTTTGCTCCCCGATTAAGACTTGCTGGACAATGTCCCGCCGAAGGCCGTCGTCAAAGAAGAGGAAGAGTTTGGTGCCAGCACCTAGCAAGACCCGGAGCGCTTCGAGTGGCGGCTGTACCAGGTGAACGAGTGACTGCTGCCCAGCTTCCTCTCGCGCCTCGCCCTGCGGAAGATCTACCTGATCAGGACGAACGCCTCCTGCTGCGGTACATGCTCCGGGAGGAGTACGACGCCAAGTCCGCCACCGAGCTCTTCACCCACTAGCCCATCATTGAAGCGGTAAAGGTGTCGCAGCTGCTGCCACTTTGTTTACTGCTTACGAGGCAGCCAAACTTTGAGACACGTCGTCTTTCTTCTTCTTCAGCCGTTGAAAAGCTCTTGACCGTTTCTGTTTCTCCAATTTTACCATGGCCATCCTCTTCCTCTTCAAGTCCTTGATGGCGGTGGCTGCTCTCATCATCATCTCATCTCCAGTCTTTGCCTACCAAACGACGGTGGACGTCGGTGCCAAGGAGTGCTTCTTCGAGCGACTCGCCACCACGGACAAGCTGGCCATCGTTTACGACGTGATCGACGGCGGCTTCCGCGACCTTGCCTTCAGTCTGAGCGCACCGGAGGGCGGCGACCTGGTCTCGGCCGACGATAATGACCCGAGCAGCAGCAGCAGCAGCGGACGGTACACCTTTGCCGCAGCGGAAGAGGGCGAGTACCGCTGGTGCTTCGACAATGGCCACAATGACAACAACGGTCGTGGCCGAAGCCTTTCCGCCACGCCCAAGGTGGTCAAGTTTGCCGTGGAAGTCTTTGCCTCCCTTCTTCTCTGCTGCCTCTAAAAACGCTCCAAAGCGGGTGGACCAGGACCCGGACCACGCCGACCGCCTCTCGCTGCTGTACCTCGCCGAGCTCGGCCACCGCCTCAAGTTTGCCAAGTACGAGTCGGAGGTGGCGGCCACCGCCCTCGTCGGCCACCACCAGCTCAGCGAGAAGGTCAACCATACAACATTCCGGCGATGATCGTTGTGGCGGTTTAATGATCGAGGAATGGATCGCGGTCCGCCGCCTCGATCGAAGGACGGAGGCAGAGGAGGTGGAGGACCTCGAGGCGGCGGCGGCGGCGGAGATCACCGCTTCAACGGAGGGGTCGCAACAACTTTGGCGGTCGTGGCGGAAGTGACCGAGATCGCGACCACCACCGAGGACGTCCCTACTGAAGCAGCAGCAGCAGGAGCATTGCATTCACCACTTTTGCTCACCACAACCACCTAAACTCATCCACATAACCCAAACTCAAGCTATTTCGGTAGTGTTTTAGCTTCCCTTTCCCTCTTTTCTCTTTCATCACCCTGCACTATCTCACCACGTATAATCAGTCTGAATCAGCGACTTTATTCTTTGCATTGTGTCTTGTACATAGACGTGTTTACTTTTTTGCCAAATAAAAAGACTCTTACTCCTCCTCTTCAGAAGGGCCTCAATGACTGCTGATGCAAATGATGGAGCCGTGTGGGTGAAAAGGTCACTGGTGGAAATGATGAAAGGAATCATTTTGCAAAGTTGGAAACGGAAACTCCCACCACTTTCTTACTTTGAATGAGTCCTGGTGGTGGTGATAACTCCCTTTCTGTAGTGATGCTATCATCTTGATCCGGCGAAGTACTTGAAGAAGATGATGTGGTGGTGGTCGTCAAGGCTGGCTTCAAAGTGACAACTGCTTTGAGCTACTCTTATCATCATCTTCAACAACATTGACTTTGTCTCCCTTTTCAATCAACAGCTTCTTCTCCTTCACAGCCGAATCATCACCCACAGCTGAACTTAGTTTGGTTTTGGACGGTCTGCCCCGGGGGTCCGAGATCTCGGGAACAGCTGAAGCTACAGAGCTGACACTCCTAGCGTTTACTAAGCTATTTTTTCTGATTCATTTGGCGAAAGAAGTTTGGTCCTAGCTAGTCCCGTTGCCGAGATATCGTCTGACGCCCACTTTTCATATTTCGGCCACATGCCCAATTTCGTTGAGATGTCCAGTAACTAAAGCTTCTCCGCCAGTACCAATAGATGGCGACAGCGGCGTCGCTCACTTTTGTTTTTAACAGCTTGGAGCGCCATCTATCGGTCCTGGCGTGGAAGCTGTAGTTCCAAAAGTCACCAAGTGCAACTGGTGGCGCTAAATCCGCGTCACGTACTCTGTGTGCGGCTCACCAAAACGCCACGTTTTCTGCCAGACCGTCAAGCCTACTGCTGTTCGTGCTCAAAACAGCGTGCTTTCACTTGTCAACAACTTTCACGTCTCAACGATTTCTATCTCTCATTTTGAACTTCAAACACTTCATCTCACCTCACCTCACCAACATCTTCAGCTCTTCTACCCGAGGAACAAGGACCCGTTTGTGTGTAAGTGCACTTTGCTTTCATCTGTTCTTTGTTGATCGATGATCTGCGCACATCTCAGGCAGATGATCACCATGGCCGAACGACGACGACCACGACGAGGACGACGAGGATCACCTCTCCAGCCTGTTCGCCTGTTGCTGACCTCTCTTCTGCTGATGACGATGATGCTGATGACGAGCGCCGCTTTTGCCGAGGAGCACGCTGTTGCTGAAGACAAGGACAGCGGCAACAACTTTGACGACTTTGACCGCTGGCGATGATAATGACGACGATGGTGGTGGCCACTCAGGCCGGACCGTCGTTTGGTGGACGAGGTGACGCGCATTTTGGAGAGCACCCTTGCTCAGCAGGGCCCCAGGCTCAGTCTCTGGAGACCTCAAGAACAAGAACTTCAAAGACGGTCGCCATTTCGAAGGCCTCACCACCACCACCGCCGACCAGGACCAGGACCACCTGGACCAGGAGAACTTTGAGGCCAGCTTCCCTGACCGCCCTCTGCAGCTCGTCCGCCCTGACGCCCAGCACAAGGGCCTGGTGCTGGTGGAGGAAAATCTGCGATTGCTTCACGCATCCGCCCAGCCCGTCTCCACGGTGGCCATCGTCGGGAAGTACCACGGGCAAGTCCTTCCTCCTCAACCAGATCATGGCCAAGGAGGCGGGCTTTGGCCACAGCCGCCACCGAGTAGAGGAAGGTTTCGGCGTGGGCTCTGCCGTCGACCCGCAGACGATGGGCATCTGGGTCTGGGGGCCCGGGCCCATGAAGATTGAAAGGTTGAAAAGGAGGGAACGGGAACAGGAAAGCCAGCCGGGCCCCAGTGGGTCCTCCTGCTCGACACGGAGGGCTTCGCCGCCACGAACGTCTCTGAGAACTACGACGCGAAGATCTTTGCCGTCGCCACGCTGCTCAGCGCCAGTGCTCTACAACAGCGTGAAGATCATCGACCAGTCGGACATGACTACCTGGAGCTGCTCGCCCGCCCGGACGCAGTCTTTGCCCTCAAGGCGCAGATGACGCCGCTGGAGCCGAGGCTGTGAACGCCTTAAACTCCGACTCGAAGAAGAGGAAAACGACGGTGACTGGACGGCCGGGACGCCTCAGTCCGCACCTGCTCGACTTTCCCAAGCTCATCTGGGTGAGTATTTGTCTGTCATTGTTTTGGCGCAGTTTAACCTCTGTACATTTCTTTAACTGTAGGGGCAATCCAGGACTTTGTGCAGAAGACGACCCAGTCGGACTTGACCAAGAGGGGAATGAAGTTTGACAAGTCCCAGCCATCCTCCTCCTCCTGCCGCCACTGGCTACTCCGTCTTCTCTCGACGACAGCCCGCGAATCGGAGGCGTACGCCATCTCCCTCAAGGACATCTTCCCGCCGTCGACTGCCACACCCTCTTTCTGCCCTCTGTCAGGCGGGCCCCTCGCCGACCTTTCCACCGCCACGAGGCAGACCTCACCGAGGAGTACCGCGCAGAGCGGGACGCCCTCCTAAAGAAATGCGCACCGGGTCGGTGCCGAAGCGCCCGAAGAAGCACCTCGGCACCAGGAAAATGATGGAGAAGAAGTAGATGAAGATGGGGTTGAGGAGTTTACGGGCACCCAGCTGGCGGTGCGCTGCGCGTCTCGTGGGCGCCGCCAACGCCGGCTCCTCACGGACTTCCCAACCGGTGGGGCGCCTTTCTCGAGCAGCTCCAGGTAACTTTGAAACCATTTGAGTACTGATTGTAGGAATTTTAATATTCACTCTTTCTTCCAAACAGAAATCGGCCGTCGAGGACTGCTACCGCTTCTATCGTCGTCATTATCATGCCAGCGGTCAGGAAGTCGTCAAAGTTGTTGCCGCTGTCCTGTTTCAGCAACAGCGTGCTCCTCGGCAAAAGCGGCGCTCGTCTCAGCATCATCAGCAGAAGAGAGGTCAGCAACAGGCGAAACAGGCTGGAGAGGTGATCCTCGTCGTCCTCGTCGTTGTCGTGGGCGTCGTTCACCAGACAAGTATCCTTTAGTGTTTTGAGTTTCCTAAGCTTGTGCTAACTTTCTTTCCTTTCTTCAGCCGCATTCAGTGCCCGGCCTCGTTCAGCAGCCGAAGTCGGCCTTTGTTGATCTCCAGCTGCCGCCGCGACCACTACCACCACCAATACGATCCACTAGCACTGTCATCAGCGGTGCTCCACCAGGGAGTGGTCTGGCAGCCATCAACAACAACGACAACAGCAATGGCAATACCAACTCTTCACCACTTCTTCGGAGAACATTGACTTACTTACTCTTGACCGACGTCCACCTGAAGAGCTGGCGGAGTGTACAGCTACAATGAGGAACTGGACTTTACAGTCAATCGAACCTCTTTTGAGGAGCTGATGGAGGACTAGGCTATCCCCTGAGTGGACTCAGGCCACTGCCGGACAAAGGGCGTCAGCCGACAGCTCAAGTGGATCAGACGGCGCTTCCTGGTGCCCGAGTCAGTGCGCCGAATGCCGCCCCTCTATCGACTTGACACAGCAGGCCTGTTCAGTAATGAGCCCTTCATTCAGGCCAGTTCACCTGTGACCTCTGCCAGGTGGCCATCAGCGGCGGCCGGTCCTACCAGATGCATCTCCGATTCAAGGGCACCGAGCCGGCAGGCGGCGGAAACGGCCAAAAGAAGAGAAGAGCAAACAGTGGCTGTTGGAGATGATGATGTAATTTTTATTAAAAGTAAACAATAAAAGAGTATACTCCACACTTTCCCGTGTATTTTGGCACTTTCCGCAAGGCGATACGCCACACCCCAACATCCACACACTCCACACACCCACACCACAGCTTCACTTGTACAACACACCTGTGATATGAACATGTTTTTTCATGTTGAATTGTATTACTGCAATCCTTTATGACTATAAAGCATTCCTCAATCAATCATTATTGTCTACTTGAGTATCTCATTAGGACTCTTTTGAAACAGAGTCATTTAGGTCATTTCAAAAGGGAAATTTTACCAAAAGAATTTTAGCTAGCACATCGGGAAATGTTCCCGGCAGCAAAGTTAGTTTGGTTTTAAACGGTCTGACCGAGGGGTCCGAGATCTCGGGAACGGCTGACGCTACAGAGCTGACACTCCTAGCGTTTACTAAGCTATTTTTTCTGATTCATTTGGCGAAAGAAAATTGGTCCTAGCTAGTCCCGATGCCGAGATATCGTCTGACGCCCACTTTTTGAATTTCGGACACTAGTTCATGTCGGAGAGTTGTCTAAAGCTTGGACAACTCGTCGAACGGTGCATGTGTGCGAAAAGCGCGCTGTTTTTCACACCTGGGCCGATAGATGGCGTTATGAGCTGTTGAAAACAAAAATGAGCGACGCCGCTGTCGCCATCTGTCGGCACAGGCGGAAAAGTAAAAATAAAAGTAAAAAAAATTTCTCCGCCAGTGCCAATAGATGGCGACAGCGGCGTCGCTCATTTGTGTTTATAGCAGCTTGGAGCGCCATTTATTGCATAGGTGGAAGCTGTAGTTCCAAAGTAACCAAGTGCATGGTTTGGCGCTTAAATCCCCGTCACGTACTCTGTGTGCGGCTCAGGAAAAAAAATCGGGTTTTGAGCCAATCTGACCAGCCCTGCCATTGAAAACTGCTGGAGTAATCAGAAATTGGGGAGTTTCTCGGTGATCCTAAGGGCCGATCCCCTCGCGGAAAGTGCCAAAATTAAACGGGAAAGTGTGAAGAATATTCTTTATTTTTTACTTTTAATAAAAATTATTCATCATCTCCAAACCGCCGCTGGTTTTCTCTCTCTTCTCTTGGGGCCCTCCGCCGCCTACCGTGCCCCGGGTCCTTGGCGGAAGTGAACTTGGTAGGACTTGGGCCCCCGCTGAGGGGCCCTCTGGCCCGAGGTTTACTGGGGAAAGGCCTGGATGAAGGGTCCCTCTTACCAAACAACATTTTCGAGATCTTCGGGGCGGCTTCCCCATGTTGAATGGCAGTCCCCTCGTGCTTCCCCATCCTCGTCTTGTCTGGCGGGAACTTTTGGGCCAGCTCCCCTGCTCCCCCTTTTTACGTTTTGGTGTCCCGTCGGTTAAAGGGCGGCACTCGGCCGCGGGCTTGGGCAACCCGGATGGGCCGTCTGAGTCCCTTTAGGGGGATAGCCCAATCCTCCATCAGCTCCTCAAAGGGTTCGATTTGGGCTGTAAGTCCCGTTCCCATTTTACTGTAAGCCCCGCCAGCTCCTTTTAGGGGAAAAGTCGGTTTAGAGTAATTAAAAATCAAAGTTTCCCCGGGAAGGGGGGAAAAGTTGGTATTGCCATTGTGGGTTTTCGTTTTTGTTGATGGCTGCCAGACCCCCCGGTTGGGGCACCGTAAAAGAGAGTGTAGTGGATCGGTGGTGGGGGGGCGGTGAAAAGGGGGGTCCCTGGGCCCGCCCGCAGCAGGTTTCCCCCGCCCCGGCCCCTTGGCCGTTTTATGTTCCCCGGTCGTGGTGGTCGCTGAAGATTAAAAAAGGTGAAAGCAGCAGACCTCGACCGACCCAAAACCCCGAGCTGAACCCTTTTTCTGCCGTTTCACAGCGCAGCCAGATTTCCCCCAGGGTTCGGCGGTTGGGGGTTTTTTTAGGGCCCTAAAAGGGTTGGGTAAGTGGAGATGGAGAGAGGAAACCTCATTTGGGGATCCTCCATCTCCTCCTCTTTTTAGGTTCAGTTTTTCGGTGGTGATGGGGGCGGGGGCAGCTGCCCGATCAAAACAGGGGCCCACTTCAGGCTGCTGGCAAGGCCTGGGTGCGAAAGGGTTTCCCACTGAAAAGGGGGAAAAAAAGTTAGCACACGCTTTGGAACCCCAAAACAATCACAAGGGGGTATTGTCTGTTGGGTGATGGTGGGATCAAAGGTTTAAACTTTTTTCGTCCGGAAAATTCCCGGCGCGCGTTTCCCCTGGTGAAAGGCCTGCTGCTTTGGATTCAGTGCAATTTAGAGAAGAAAACAAAACAAACCGGGGGCACGGGCCCCCGGGACGCGAGTTTCCACCCAAAAGGACCCATAATCGTTTTCCCAAGATTTAAAAAAACAAAAGTGAGCGAAGGGCCCCGGGCCCCCTCCCATTGGGTTTTGGCGGAAAAGTATAAGTAAAAATAAAATTTTAAAGCTTTTTCCCCCAGGTCAATAGTGGGGGACAGCGGCTTTGTCACTTTTTTTTTAACAGCTCGTAGGCGTCTTCGGCCCCGGGGTGGAACTTTTAGTTCCAAAAGCCCCAAAAAATGGTGGGGGCTCTTCCGCTAGTACTCTGTGTGCGGAACCAAAAGGGGCCCCTTTCTCCAGCCCCCAAACCCACTCTGTTCGCTCAAAACAGCGTGCTTTCCCCCTTGCAACCCAAACGGAAAAAACCGGGGGGGCTCAACGATTTTTCTCTCCCATTTCAAATTCAAACCTTCACTCACGGTCCTTGCAATCTGGTTTGGGGCTTTGTACCCTGCCTCTCGTTTTTTTTATTTTTTTTCCCCACTTGCACTCCCCCCAAAAGCTGCAACACTTTCCCCCCGCGGACGGCCCTAATCCTCGGCAAAAAAATTTCACCCAAGATCATCGCCCCAATCCCCATCACCGGGAAATATCCCTTGGGGGTTTTGTTTTTTCCTAAGTTGCAATTTTTTTTCCTTTTTTTTACCCTCCAGCGCCATTTTTCTTAGGGCCTGAAGTCGGCCCCCCGGGATCTGCGCCCGCCCCCGACCCCACCACCGTCCCCGCCTGTCCTCTGGTCTCCCCGGGGGGTGGGGCCGGAGCCATCAACACAACAACAAAGGGACAGCGTCGCAATGCCCCCCCGACCACCTTCTTCAAAAGAAAATTTAAAAAGAGCCCCCCCACACCAGACAAGTATCCCTTGTGTTTGTGAGTTCCACCCGTGTGCAACTTCCCCCTTCTTTTTATTTACCCACCCTGTTGAAAACTTGCTTGGCGGGCCGAAATTGGGCCCGTGTTTTATCTCAGCTGCCTCCAAGACCCTACCCAAAGTTGGGCTTGGGGAAGGACGACAAGGAGGGAGGACATTGAGACGGTCAGCTCGGGTAAAACCCGCGGGGTGGCATCGAGCGATACCCCTGCTGGCCGATACCTTTAAAAACGCCGTGCAACGCCCCCTAGAACTTGACCTGAAGCCAAATGCCATGCTGCCCCCCACCCTAAAAGAGTCTCAGGGGGATTTTTGGGAAAGGCCGCGCCCCCCCCCGGGGTCATTTTCCCGCCTTTTGGCCCGGAAGTCCTCGTCGGCGTGCCCCCCTGCTGTCTGGGGCTCTGAACTCCTCGGTCTCGGTGGAGCGTGGCGGGTGCAGTTTAAGTTGTGGGGCACCGCCCACACAGCGTGCCCCCCCCGGAGAAAGCCTTTGGAAATGTTTGGCAAGGCCCGCCCCCCTCGGGGTCTTGTCCCCCCCTGTGGCGCTAAATCCGCTCAGTTTTTTGTGAGTCGCCCTGGCTTTTGTCTGGGCTGGATAGAGCCTTTGTTTCCCACCTCGAAAGACGGGGGGGATTTACTGGCGCCATCTGTTGTGTTTTAATAAATAAAGGAAACGCTGCCTGTGCAAAATTGCCGCAAAGTCAGTGGCACTGTTATGAATCAGCACTGTTGTTTTGCCCGCACTAGATTTCTTAAAGAAAAATCACCATTGGAAGAACTGTGTTTTAACTTCTTTCCAGCACTTGCGCAACAAGAACTACACGAAGGTTCATTTGAGTAATTTATCTGTGGTCAACTTTAGTTTTCTGGGTTGTTTGATTACTAATATTGGCACTTTTTGTTTTAGACACTTGACCCATTTCTCACAAAAATCTTCTTCAAGCATCTGAACAATGTCTGCCAAGAAAAGACCCTTAAAGGCACTTTCAACTGCCGAGACTGCTGCCGCCGTGAAGATGATAATCGTTCCGTCAAACCAAACTCTCCCAGTTAGCAGTTCGATTCGCGTCATCACGCCCACTTCTGGCCAAGCTCCTGGTCAAGCAATGATCGTTGGCAAGCCGATGACCATTCAGCACACTCTTTCAGAAACGGGTTAAACTGCTGTGCACGCAAATAAAACTGCCACTAAATCGCCCAGCGGCGGTGGCACCATTACTATCCTCAGCCGAATGCCAAGTTCTGGCGAAACTACTGGGGCCGTTAGGATGATCTGCAATGTGGAGAAGACCCGGATTCTACCCCACCACCTTCCAGTCAGCCTGACCACCACCATTGAGCCTTGCTCGGACACGCAAAACCTCCTCCTCCTTCCTCGCCCTTCGCCAGCTTCCACCAGCAAGGACCCCATTCAAATTCCACTATCGGAAGAATGCCCGCCTCCTCAAGAGCTTCTCATGACGGCGCCAGAAGTGCAAAGAGGGTCAAAGCGACTACTCAAGTCGCTAGACTAGACCACACGTACTGAGGTAAACTGAACTGAAACAACAACAACATTTCCAACAACGTCTCTACTTTTCAGATTTTTTCCAAGACGATGGCATCAGCTCGCAGGAACGGAGCTTCTCAATCAAAATGGAAGATGAAGAAAGAAAGCTCGATGTCAACATGCAAGCTGTGGAAAAGGAGCTAAGCGGCATTGTCATTGAGAAAAGTGCTAGCTCTGAGATATTTGACTTGGAGAACATTTCGACTACGAGCCAAGTCGATGATTCTATGGACGTGAAGGAATCGGCGAAGGAGAACTCTACCTTTGAAGATGACTCGTGTTGAACTATTCCGAGATCAGCTACACTCAGAAGTACACCGAGTACGAACGTTTTGCTGACTACACCAACATTATTTTGCCATACATGCTCTAAGAAGCGCAAGCACATGGCCGATCCTTTCTACATGAATAGTCAGCTGAATATCAACGCCAAGATGCTATGCATTCTCGTCGATTAGGTGGTCGACATCGCCGACGAGTACAACATTAAAGACCAGGCACTTTTCTTCAAGTTATTGCCAAGATTTTTACAGCCAAAATCATCATCATCATCATCTATTTATCTGCTAATAAAAATGATTTGTGAAATTCTTTTTATATGTGATTATGTTTTAGTTTGAAAACTCCAGTTGATAACTGAATTCAAGATTTGTTGTCAATTAGCGCGTTTCAAATATTTCTGAATACTCTGCTTATTGCTTTGAAGATCTACTCATTTTTTACCAGTCCGACAGACGGCGCTAGTAGGCCCCCCCCCCGTCTTTCGAGGTGGGAAACAAAGGCTCTAGTCTGGCAGCTGCCGCTGCCTTTGTTTTGATTTTCCTCTCTCACGTGCAGCCGGCAACAGCTCCAGAGGCACATTGGCCAGCGGGCGCTCGCCTGAATTCTCAGACAAAGAAGTTTCACCCGAAGACTGCCACCATCACCCCATCACCGGGCAAGTATCCCCTTGTGTGTGTGTGTGTTCCTACCAGTGTGCTAACTCTCTCTTCCTTTCTTTTAGCCGCATCCAGCCGAGGCCTTGCTCAGCGGCCTGAAGTCGTCCTTTGTTGATCTGTCGTCCAGTGGAAGAGGAGGAGGAAACAGCAGCTGCGGGATCGTTTCAAGGAGTAGCTGATGCAGCCAATCGCCGGCGAACTCCTGCACCTGACCCTCCTCGAGCTGGTGATCAAGCTGTGCCAAAACACGGCGTCGGCGCCCGCTTTCCCCATGAAGAAGATACTGCTGCTGCTGTGGGAAGACACTGCTGCGGACGCTGGGCGGCAGTGAACACCTGCGCACCACCAAAGACCGCTACCGACTGAGGGCCGGGCTGAAGGCAGTGCCCGATGACACGCTGTGGTCACCCGACGGCTGAGACCCGCCTCGCCGCCGCCCACCGCCGTCGAGTCGATGATGGACCACTCGGCACACCAGCGCAAGCTCAATCGGCCCTTCAAGCGGCAGACGGTGGTCAAGCAGAGCTCATTCGGCGATGGAAACGGCAATGAGAACAGTAGCAGCACAACAACGGAAACGGTAATGGAAATGGAAACAACAACAACGCAACTCCAACAACAACGGCAACAACAGCTACAGTGCCGGCCGAACGAGGACGGCACCGATGAAGACCTCCTTCTCAATGATGACCCATTTGAGAACAATGGCAACGGCAATGGAAACGGAGGAGAGGGGGCGGATGCGGCCGTCGAGGCAAATGGCAGTGAGGACAGTGGCAATGGTGGCGGCAAGTCCGAGAAGGCGGTGGCCGAGCCGGGCAAGTCCTCGACCGGGCAGTCCAGTGCCCTCCGAGGTGCAGTCGACGCATGGCCGAGGAGGGCGGTGCGAGGAGGCGACACAGCTCAAGCAGACCTTTCTCATCAACAGCAAGAGTCTCCCCTTGGGGTCCCAAGGTACATTACTAGAAATTTTTTTGTTTTTTCACTAAGCACTTCTTTTTTTTTCAGGTCCGCCAGAAGGAGATTGACGCTTTCTGGCCAGGTGCGCCCGAAGTTCATCGGCTACGCCTGCCGCGGCGGTTCCCAAAACGACCGCCGGTCT
>JAMZRA010000008.1:8361676-8374640 GCA_024499935.1 Tyrophagus putrescentiae
TTTGCGTAGTGACCCGATTTTGGCAGGCGTTCCTGAGACGCTCCCGGGTGACAGAGGTAACCGGTTCATCGAACAACTGGTAATCAGCGTATCACATCCGAAGGGAGACATGGCCACGTTGGGGAGAGTGCCGAGGGAGTGTGCTGACCAAGGCGAGCCGATGAGTCGGGAACGGGCGGTCCTTCGGGCCGGGAGGTGAGGGAAGAGTGCGGCGCCCCATCGCTGCGAGAAGTGGGTGCAAAGAGATTGATGCAGTTCAAGTAGTAAAGCGACGGGCACGGCATCAGCGCACCCGTCTGCTAGGTCACGTAAGGAGCGAAATTGCCTGGTCGTCTCGACCGCTCCTGTGTGGAGTTGACGTTAGTAGGATTTTATTTACTTTAGCTCCTGCAGGGAATCGATCCGCCCCTCTAGCCGTCTTGAACACTTCATCCTTGCCTGCCGGAGAGGTCACGGTGAGGTTGCGCGGGAGTGCGCGAGGTCATGAGATCACGCAATATGCGATAAGTCCAACGAAGAGAAAACATTTTAAAAAAGTATACGTAGATCAAAAGCAAGAAAATCAATCGAATTAGTCACATACACACCCTCGGCCACGTTGGATCGCGCCAAGCCCATCAATCATCCGCCGAGCTGGATTACGGTCTGTCTAGAGGCAATACTTTCAGCAAAGAAAAGCAGGCAAAAACAGCAACAAGTGAAGGGATCAATCAATGACGGTCGCTGCGCATCAATAGTGAGTGATGCATGCGAAAGAAACTGCAAGGGCTGTTCGGCGAGAGCTAAGCGATGGAAAAGGGAGTACACCATGGGGGCGGGCATGAAATAAAAAATAAACACATAATACACAATTAATGAAGTTAATCACCGGTAGAAGTTACAGGAATGGCTTCTTTTCAATACGCTGCGCGTGTTGCGCTGTGACTGTCGAACGTTCCACCACCGGAGATGAACATGAGAAAGGGAGTAGGCGTAGACGCCCCAGGGCGCCAAAGGCGTTCGCACGAGAAGGGTCACGGAAGGTGCGCCAGATGGAAGTAGTGCTGAAGAGGGTTCCAGGGAGGCGTGGGCCACCACCGAAACCGGTCTTCATATTGATCAGTAGCCGATGTAGGAGCAGCGAAACGGTACCACCAGGTAGTAGGTAAGAGGGCGGCTTGCACAGCAGTCCGCTTGCTGTACAGTTGAGCGTGTCTTCAAAGGAATTGGAGAAAAGAGTTTTAGATAGAAGTAGGCGTTCAGTGCAGTGCGCTTCCGCACCAGAAAGGCGACCATCACCGCCAGTGAGCAGGTGGTGACCAGGGTGAGTGGATCGCCAAACTCAAATGGGTCAAACTGAAATTGTGCAGTTTGTACATTGTTTTGGCTGAAAAGGGAAGACAAAAAAATTAGTGTAGGGAAAAATAGGGCTAGGAAATTAGATTACCTTTACCAAATATGAAAAAAGTTAACAGAATAAGGGAGAATGCTTTTAGAAACATTGAATCTTGACAAAAAGCGAGGTGCTCTCGATCTTGACTACTCACGGAGGAGAAGCTTATTTGCGGCGCACTGATCAATTATTTAGCCAAACTGAAAAACTGTCGGCATGTCGGCGGCAGTTGAAAACAAGGTCTAATTGATTGATTACACACTAGCGGCTGACATTTGTACTTTTTTCCTTTCTAAGCAAAAGTTAAAAATATTTTTCATTTTTGAACGCAAACATATGACTTTAGTGTTGCGCTGAATGTTAAAAGTCAATTGATTTTGACAAAACAATTTCTTTTCTTTTTTATTTCTCACTCAGGTCATATCTCTTACATTAGTGCCGTACATTAGTGCACTGTACAGCAAAGAGTAGACTGGCGGTGCTGGCAGTGGAGTACAGCGCCAACACTAATCAAGTGGGCATCACCACCACTGTTGATGATAATTTTCAAGGTCAAACAGCTGACACTGATGAGAAGAAGCGGCTACATATAAAAGCAGCACATGAGAAGAGCTTGTCACTTAATTCACTTGAACCACAAACACAAGCAACACAACAATTCAACCAAACAAACGAAAAAATGGAGTATAGCACTTGGATTCTTGCGGTTCTCTCCTTGGGAACAGCTTCTTACCTGTAAGTACCAGTGCCCATCATTTGATTTATTTCTTCTTCCTAACAAACCCAATCAACCTTTTATTAGATACCTAAAACACCGGTTCAGTTTTTGGGAGCGACAGGGCGTGCGGACGCAGCGCTTCCGCTGGCTCTTCGGCAATGTGCTTGAGAACTTTACGGCCAACTTCTACACTCAACTGACTGCTTGGGAGAAGGAGTACGGCCAGGTTTTCGGTTCGTACCTCTTCATGACGCCGGTCCTTTGCATCTCCGACCCGCAGCTGGTGAAGCAGATGATCGTCAAGGATTTTGGGATCTTCAGCAACCGATTCGAGGTGTCGAAGGCGCTGCACGAGATGTGGAATAAGAACCTCTTCTCGGCGAATGACGAGGACTGGAAGCGGATTCGCACCATAACCAGTCCGTCCTTCACCTCGGGGAAGCTGAAGGGCATGATGAGCATCATGGGCCACTCCACGGCGAAACTTTGTAGCTACTTTGAGAAGGTGGTGGCCAACAAAGAGGGAGGCGGTGAGGTGGACACCAAGAAGGTGATGGCCGGCTTCAGCACTGACGTCATATCGTCGACCTCATTTGCCAACGAGACGGATGCCAATGAGGACCCGAACAATCCCTTTGTGGCCAATGGGCGGGCCTTCTTTGCGGGCAGCATCCTTAGGCCCATTCTCATTATTCTGCTGCCCGACTTTCTCCTTCGCCTGATTGGCCTGAACTCCTTCTTTCCCCGAGAGCCATTTGAGTTCTTCATCAACATGGCGAAGCACATTGTACAGCAGCGAAAAGCAGAGGAAAAAGGAGGTACTCGAAAGAACGATCTTGTTCAGCTGCTGATTGACGCCAGAGTGGACCAGAAGGCACTGGAGGAGATGAACTACCAGAAGATGACGGTGGGTGAAGGAGGTGAAGAGGAAGAAGAGGAGGTAAAAGAGAAAAAAGAAGTAACTACCCACTCAAAGATGCAAAAAAAGCTCGACGACAGCGAGGTCATCTCCAACATGGTCTTCTTCTTTGTGGCCGGCTTTGAGACCACCGCCAGCACCCTCTCGCACGTCCTCTTTGAACTGGCCCAAAACCCAAATATCCAAGAACGACTGTACGACGAGCTGAAGAGCTCTCTGGGCCCTTTCTGGGAGGACAGCAGCGAAAACAGCGAGGAGTACTTTGAGGCGGTGATGAACCGAGTTCCCTACCTGGAGGCGGTCACCAAGGAGACGTTGAGGAAGTACCCGCCCGTGTCTAGCATTGGCCGCGTCTGCAACCAAGAGGGCTACCAGCTGGGCCCGGCCACCCTCTACAAGGGCCAGATGGTGAACATCTTTGTGACGGCCATTCACCACAATGAGCAGTACTACCCGGCGCCGCTGGTTTTCAACCCGGAGCGGTTTATGCCGGAAAATAAGCACCAGCTGGTGCCGTACACCTACCTGCCCTTTTCGCTAGGTCCTCGAAACTGTATAGCGATGAGGTTCGCCTACCAGGAGATTTTCCTTTGTCTGGCGGCCGTCGTACGGCGCTTTCGCTTTCAGCCGACGGCGGAGACGCCCGCCGAGTTGAAGTTTAAGCCAGGCAGTGGGCTGCTCATTGCCGATCCCTTTCCACTGAGAGTTGTCGTGAGGAAAGCAGGCTGATAAAGTCACCACCAGTTAAACTGTGGGCACCACAATCACCAACTGATCAATAGATTTGCGTCTTTTGTCTGTGTGCTTTTTTTGGTGGTGGTGGTGGTGGCAGCAGCCTAAATAAAGGAATGCAACCACTCTTTTTTGTTCTCTCTGATTGCACGGATGCTGTCAGTCAGGGAAAATGACAAAAGAGGAGGAGGGCAATAAAAACAAAGCTACAGTTAAAAACAAAGCTCAAGATTGTTGGCAGATTAAGATTGTGCTGGTGGTGGTGGTGGCGGATGATGATGATGATGATGTGCGTGTGTGGAAAAACAGTGAGAATCAGCCGCTTTGTCGGCTTCAAGGCTTTCTCAGCTCAGCAGGTAACAGCAGCAGCTACCTCGTAGTACTTGGTAATACTTAAGTCTAGACGGTGAGATGAGGTGGTGGTGGTGATGGTTTGATAAGAGGGGGGGGGGGGGAGAAGCAAAATGATCCTCGATCCCGTGATAACAGTGTCAGCAGGTGTGTGTGTGACAGTAAAGCAAAGTGCAACAGCAGCAACAGCAAACAGCAGCAGTCGTACAACAGTCGTACAAAAGCAACGCCGTTGTACAATACACGTACACTTAGATCATCCGCTCCTGAAAGGTTTCACCCGTTTCAGGGTCAATGTACGTCGATTGGCGGTGATTACTGGCGGAGGTGGTACTGTTCGTCGGCGACTGCGAGCTCTGACGAGGCGCCGGAAGGGGCGTGGTGATGGATATCGGCTCCATAGAGCTCAACTCGGAGACTGACAGGGCGGAGGCGAGGGAAATGGTATCGGCGGCCGGTTTGGGTCCTGGAATAACAACCGGTGCTGCTGTTGCTGACATTGTCATTGCTGATTGAGCTGATGACTGCTGTAAAGTGCTGCTGTGGTGGGTGTTCAGCGTGATCACCGGTCGATTCAGCTGCAGCGAGGATACTCGTTTGTGTGGCTGCTGCTGCTGCTGATTTTGTTGATGATGTGAAAACTGCTGACTCATCTGAAGATGTGCCGGCTGCTGCTGCTGTTGCTGATACTGTTGGTGCACCTCTCTGTAGGACTCTCGTACACTGGCTGGTGGTTGGCCAGAGTGGGCCAGAGAAGTGGCGTCGAGCAGCAGTATCTTGCGAATGGCTGAATTTAGCTGAGAAGGTGGTGGTGGTGGTGGCTGAACGGAACCGGAGTTTGTTGTCATTGGCAGAACATGTCCACTTTTTGAGGTACTCTTCGCGTAGTACAGTCGGGTGAGGATGAAGGTAGTGAGGGGGCGGAGAACGAGGTTGAGGACGATGAAGCTGAAAAATTACAGAAGTTAGAAAAATGGGGAAAAAACTAAATTCTCAGCTACTATTACACAAAAGAGGCCGCAAAGCGACTGAGCTCGCTGACCAGGCTGTACATCGTGCAGATGCAGATGATGTCCAGGGCGATGGAGGTGCCGCTGACCACGGCGGCGAGCAGGACCACATCGGCTGAGGTGGTGGTACTTTGATTACTACGATCATTAGCCGACCTATTGAGAAGGTGATTGCCCCAGAGGAGGAGGAGGAAGAAGAGCGAGTTGTAGTAGAGGAAGATGGCCGGCAGCCAGTTTAGCAGTGTCAGAGCGCTGAAAAAAAGGAAAAAAGGTTGTTAGTTGTTTTCAAGGCAAAAAAGAGCACAAAATTTCAACTTACATTGAGAGGAGAATAAAGTGCACCGTGAAGATCACCTTCAGGGTGATGCAGTCCAGGACTTGGTTCACCTGCAGCGAGAACTTGGTGGGCGTCGGCTGAGGCATTGTTCGTAGTTTATAGACTGAAAAAGTATTGGCAAACAAGCTATGTTTGAATAGCAATTTCAATTATTCACAGCAGTGCACCGCAGGTGCTTGTTTGTTTGGATGACCGAAACTAGATGTGTTTGTTTGTTTGTTTGCACGTTCAGTGCGGGTGACACGCACTAATTGGCAATTACCGCAATTACTAGACAACGAAAGTGGTTGTTACAATAACACAAGTACTGGAAAAAAGTGAGGTGCTGTGGTGATGATGAGCAAGTGATGATCAGCCTCGTCCTCTTGCTCCAAAGTGCTAGTGTCGTACGGCAACACAACAAATGCAGCAGCAGCAGCAGCAGCAGCCTTGTCAGCTGTGACAATGAAAATGTAAAGCGGGAGCAGCGACAGCAAGAGAAGACCACCTCGCTGGCAACAACAGCAGCAAAGTGAGGGAACAGGTGAGACTACCATCACCATCACCATAGCCGTTACCAGGTGATTGTCTCAATCAACGATTGAAAGGATGGAGAAAGGGAAAGGAGGGCCAGTGCTGGAGTGTAGTGCCACTGCTGCTGCTGCCACTGCTGCTGTGCACATTACTCGAGCCAGTCAGTCATCACCACCGCCAGAAAGAGAGGTATTTCGCTAATTTATGAGCGCCAACAGGTGCCACTGATTGAGACACTGCTTCTGCTGCTGCTGCTGCTACACTGGAGGATTTTTTTCTGAATCAAATTGAACATGACACAGGGAAAGAACAGCTTTATCTTTTACAAATGTCAATCGGGAAATTAAGGCAAAGGCAGCACGACCGGTACGGGAAAAAACACCGTTGCTGACTAATTAGCCACACACACACACACTTACTCACTCACTAACTGCGGCGCCGGCTGACCTTTAAGGTGATTAGATAAGAAATAAGGAAAAGAGGGAAGTCAGTGCAAAGTTTTGCTTACCGATTTTAAAGTTCGGTGATTGAGGGTGATCTTGCGGTTATGGCAGGGGGGGGGGGAAGAAGTTGCGCAACAGCAGAAACCGGAATCGAGTAGTCGAACAGGTCTCCTTTCCAGAAGTGTCATTTTCTGTCAGTTTGTTGATGTTCATGTTGTGTTTGACGGCGGTGGTTAGTTTTTTAGTCAGTTGCCGCGAGACATCCGAAGTCAAGTTCAGCAGGCGATGTGCGGTTTGAAGCAAGTGACAAGTTTTCTGTAGCAGTTGTCTCCAGCAGCACCAGCAAAGTGTCCTCCGCTAAATTCACCGAAACTCTCACCGCCGCCACCAACTGTGTGTTCCAATTAATTAGTGAACCTTGGACAACTTGTGTTTTCAGTCTCTCCTCATTACTACTGCTGATGTGTTTTCCATTTGATGCCGATGCAGATGAGGACAATTAACAGCATATAAAGTGGAGTGAAACATGAACGGGGAACAGCTACATGGTAGCCGTTTGCCCTTTTCTCGCTAAAATTCAGTGCCAGTGCCAAAAAAGTGGCTACAGAAAAAGCTCAAACGAAGAAGATAAAAAAGAAGATCTTCCAGTATCGACCAGTCAGTGCGTCTAAATAGTCAGCGCCCGTCTTGTTTTGTTCAAGAAGAAGAAGAAGAAGAAGGAGATAGGAGTGAAAATAGCAAATCCTCATTTCTCTTTTGCGCCGCAGAGAGTCGCGTCTGTAGAGAGATCTTCAAGGCAACAAAAACTGAGCGAGCACGTGCACCAGCTATAAAACGTTCTCGTTGATAAGCCCAGTCTCGCCCAGTCATTGCCAATCAGTCATTATCATCGCCATCAGAAATCATCTACCATCTACCATCACCACCACCAAACGATAGCCGAACAACCGAACTTGAGCGAGCAAGCAATCAGGCAAGATGCGCTGGCGACAGCTTCTACTTTTGGCGCTACTGTTTCTACTTTGCCAAAACGGCCTCGGACAGATCTTCCCGGCGGGCGATGACGCAACCGCCATCAACGCCACCCTCCTCAACAAAGCCAACTTCTACCGGGTGGTCTTTGACCGGGCGGAGGCGGTCGGCCGGCGCGTGCAGATGCTCCACTTCTACCTGAACTGGTGCTCCGACTCGGCGGCCTTCGCCTTTGAGTTTCGGCAGTTTGTGCGGATGGCCAGCCGACGGTGGTCCCGACTGCTCGATATTGGCCTGCTGGATTGCGCCACCACAATCAGATCTGCGTGGACTTTGCCAATCTTCACTACCCGCGAATTCGAATGCTGCCCGTCCATCGAGCTATCGGCGACACCGGCCAGGAGTTGGACTGTAAGTGGTCTTAACAAAACTTTTATCATTGTTTTGATTCAGCTATCAATTGACGGGTCAGATAGACAGCTCCAAACCAGAGCACGACCAGACTAAGGTAGATTGCGAAAAGATAGGTTTTGGTGAGCTGGCTCAACTTGGCCCACAGCTCCCGAGCAGACAATGACGACCATCGCAACGCAGCACCTGCAAGTACTACTGCAGTGCAAAGCGGGCCCACGGCCAGGGGCCAAAGTAGCATGGTGGACATTGAGAGAGGATTTATTGATGGGTAAAGAGAAGAAAGGGAAAATGGGAGAGAGAGATTGAAAGAGAGAAGACAACGTGCTCAGACGGGAGCAAAACGTCAACTAATAGAAACTGAGAACAAGCGTGCTCTCGTAGCCTCGCTAGCGGGTGCTCCGTAGACGACGTTACCAGTGGTGTCCTGAGTCAACACAACACGCCCCCAGACTCAGGGCTCCACTGACGATGTCCTAGGAGGATGTCTGTGTCCCGCGGAATCCGTTTCACCTTGGTCAGATCATCGGCAAGCTGATCGGTAGTGTTGATATACATCACGTTGATGTATCCTTTGGCTTGATAGTCTTTCACAGAGTGATATTTCACATCAATGTGTTTAGACTCGTTTGGGCACTTCCTGTTCTTTGCAACAGCAATTGCTGGCTGGCAGTCTTCGTAGATGGTGGTCGGGAAGTCGATACAGAGGTTTAGTTCGTTCAGCAGTTGTTGGATCCACAGCACCTCGTCGACCACTGCAGAAAGCGCCACATATTCAGAAGCGGTCGTCGACTTGCTGGTAGTTTTCTGCTTCCGACTGAACCATCCTACAGTCGATCCGGCCAGTCTTAGTACGCCCCCAGATTGGGATTTCCGGCAGCTGTCGCCTGGTGGTGCGTGATTTGCGTCTGAAAAAGCGATCAAATTTGAATCATCCAGCTTTCCCAGCTTGAGGTCCTTGTCCTTGGTCGTGTTCAGGTACTTTAGCACCTGCTTGGCGTACTCCCAATGGGTACTTGTTGGTTCATGGAAAGCTCTGGAAAGGTAGCTCACTACAGCCGAAATGTCAGGACGAGTCCAGTTGGCAATGTAGTTTAGTGCTCCTACCAGTTCTCGGTACGGCACATCAGCCCTTTTCTTGCCCTCTGCCTTGATTTGGGTATCGACGAGTGGAAGTCGGTCGGTCGGCGCTGAATTTTCTAAACTGAACTCTTTAGTCAGCCGTTCAATGTACCGCTTTTGACTTAGTCGAATGCAGAGGTTTAGTTCGTCGCAGTCGATGCTCAGAAAGGTTTTAATTCCTCCAAGGTCGTGGACATCGAGTTTTGAACTCAGAACTTCTTTCACCTTTTTTATCGTCTCTTCGTTGACTGCAGAGATGAGTATATCATCAACGTAAGTCAACAGATAGCAGAGCTCTCCGTCGACATTACGGACAAACACACAGGGCTCTGATTTGGTTGGGTGAAAGTCCATGCAGCTTAGGATTTCTCCTAGTTTTGCTGCCCAGCAACGTGGTGCCTGTTTCAGTCCGTAAAGGGCTTTCTTCAGCTTCCATACCTTCCCTTGGGAGTAGAACGGTGGTGGTGGGCAGACGTAAATCTCCTCTTCTACATCTCCGTTCAGAAAGGCAGTCTTGATGTCGATTTGATGAATCCTCATCCCTCGCAACTTGCTGACAGTCAAGAACGTTCTAATGGTGGTCGCTCCAGCCGTTGCGGCAAAAGTCTCGGTGTAGTCGATGCCTTCTCGTTGCTCAAATCCGCGAGCTACACAACGAGCTTTGAATCGGTCAACCGTGCCATTAGGGTTCTTTTTCACCTTAAAGACCCATTTGGTTGAAATTACCTTCATTCCTGGTCTTTCATCGACTACGTCAAAGGTTCCATTTGAGCACAGAGACTTCAGTTCTTCGTTCTCTGCCTCGATCCAGTAGTCCTTCCATTCGGAACTCATAGCCTCATGATGGGAACTTGGCTCTTTGACCTCTCCTGACGGTCCTTGAATTAAGTACGTTAGTCGATCTGGAGGTTTTAATTGACTTCGGTCTCTCAGATTGTACACATTTTTCTGACGTCTTTCTTCTTGTTTTTCAGTGACCCATGAATCACCGAGTTCATTGTCACTTTCTGATGGGCTCTCTTTTTCTGATTCCTCGCCATTCACTGACACCTCTTCTTCAATGGTCGCCTCCTCGTTGTTCACTACCTCGTCGCCATCATCAGTCTCTGATTCAAGTATTTCCTCATTTGTTTGATGTTCCAAACTCGAATCAGAGGTTTCAATAGTTGGTCGCACAAGTCGCACTTGTTCAACGCACGGCGAAACAGAGGTTTGGTCTTTCTCAACAGTCATCACAGACTGGTCGCAGACAGATTTCACTGCAGTTTCAGCAGAAAACTGTTCTTCACTATCTGGCACAGCATTCTCATACTCGTGGGTCGGCATCAGAAGATTGAGAGTGAGCTCATGGTCTGCACTAACTGGCGACTCAGTCCTTTCTTTACTGGACACTTGCAAGGTCCATCTTTTTCTTTCTCACAGAAAGGCAAGACTTTGTCAACAATCTTCACGTTCTTTTCTCGGTAAATACGATCGGTTTCGGATCGAGGAGGACCATCAGGTTGTTATCGCTGGCGTCGTACCCGGTGAACACCAGTCTTTGCGAATTGGGAGCAAATTTGCTCGCCCTCTGGATGTTTCGACGCTCCTGGTGGATCCAGCGGTAGGCCAAGCAGCCGAACGTGTGCAGTTTCCCTCCTTGTTGGATGTAGTCTCGTCCGTTGGGAAACATTGTCCTGGACGGCGTCGATCCTTTCAGAGCAGAGTGAGGCAAAACATTGTGAAGAAATGTTGCCGTCCTCATTGCCAACGGCCAGTAGCGCTCAGGCATACAGCTACCAATCAACAGAGACCTGATTTTGGCAGAGATGGTCTGAATCGCTCTTTCTGCATTTCCGTTCTGCTGATGGTTGTACGGCGAGGTGAATTGGTGAACAATTCCTTGTCGCTTCAGGTAATCGTCGAAAACACCTAGGAACTCCCGTCCATTATCGGTGCGGACTTTCTTCACTTTTCGATCAAGAAGGCGCTCGATCTTCATTTGCACTTCAGAGAAAGTTCTCAGAACGACATCAGAGGTTTTATTTTTCAAAGCAAACGTCCATGTGAATTTTGTTGCTTCGTCGGACATCAGCAAGTAGTAGTACGAACCATCAAAGCCTCTGCCTTTGCTGTCACAAATGTCCATGTGAATCACTTCCAGAGGTTCGTAGCAGTTGTTGTTGGTCAACTCATAGGTTTGCTGTCTTTGATTTGCCATGATGCAAGTATCACAGTTCTCAATTGGTGCAAACGACCACTCAGGAAACATCTTTTTCAGTTCCCGAGTCTTGGTTTGACCAGGATGTCCGAACTGAGCATGTAGCTCCTCAGCCGTGGATTTGCACATCATGGCCACGTTGGCTGACTCGTTGAACACGTAGAGGCCGTTGACAATCGGAGCCATCAACACTACGTTTCCGTTCAGGCAAACTCGAGCCATCTTTTCGTTGAACATCACCGTGTATCCAGCTTTAGTCAATTGTCGCACAGAGATCAGGTTGACTCCGAAACCTGGTGTGAGTTTCGCTTTGTTCAGTTGAACAACTCCTTGAGGTGTGCACAACCTGACATCACCCGTTCCAAGAACTTGGCTCTCTGCTCCATTGGCTACTGTTACTGACTCTTCTCGTCGGCTGAAGCGGTCAAACTTCCTCGAATCCACAATGTGGTGGTTCGATGATCCTGAATCAAGGACATAGTCACTTGAACTAAAAGGACAAACAAAGTAAGAAGTAATATTTTCTTTATTTGAATGAATGAGAGAAGAAGGGAATTTAGCCGAAAAGGTAGGTTTGCTAGTGTTCATCTGGCCTTCGCTTCGGTCGTGAGGTTCCTTGCTTTTGAGTGCCCAGCAGTTCCGCGCCAGGTGGCCTTCCTTACTACAGTTGAAACATCGGCGAGTCTCCTTCTTTAGTCCTTGTCCTCGGTGACGGAAAGAAGTCGCCATTGCCACGTTTTCATTTGTCAATAAAACTCCTTCTTCTCGCCACTGCTGACACTGGCGTCGGAAAACCATCTGAGCATGGTCAAAATCTGAGTTTCCTCGTAGTCCGTCAGCAAAAGCCTTAACGTGGTCGATGTTGCGTGGCAGCGAGTTACTCAAGAGAAAAACCATCTCTGAGCTGTCCACCTTCTGTCCAGCAAGACGAAGTTGAGTTTCGTAGTTGATTATGGTTTTCACCAACTTGTCCACATTCTCGACTTCGAGGTTTGTCAGCTTCTGGTGAAGAGCTTCGTCTCTTAGCATCTGGAGCTTCTCCCAGCTTGGAGTTCCGTATTTTTCTTTCAGGTTCTTGAACGCCTCAAACGCGTTGTCAGTAGTCAGGATACTTCCAGCCAGATGTTGCGGCACAGAACTGACGATCAGTTGATAGGCGGTCATGTTCCTTTCATCAGAGTCAGATAACTTCGACTCGATGGCGACCAGCAGTTTCTCTCGGGACAGGGCAAACTTCAGCCTCTTCTCCCAAACACTAAACTGCATTTCATCAAGTTGCGCGAAAGATAGGTTTACTGTTCCTCCAGCTCGTACTGTTCCAGACGGCTGTTTCAGGATGACGACAACAATCAACATCAAAAGCACGATGATGATGATTCCGGCCAGAGCAAGTCGCTGCTGCTCGTCCAGGCCCGATCCCCACGAGATGACGTCAGCACTCAGTGGCAGGATCGTGCTGATAACGTGTTTTGATTCAGCTATCAATTGACGGGTCAGATAGACAGCTCCAAACCAGAGCACGACCAGACTAAGGTAGATTGCGAAAAGATAGGTTTTGGTGAGCTGGCTCAACTTGGCCCACAGCTCCCGAGCAGACAATGACGACCATCGCAACGCAGCACCTGCAAGTACTACTGCAGTGCAAAGCGGGCCCACGGCCAGGGGCCAAAGTAGCATGGTGGACATTGAGAGAGGATTTATTGATGGGTAAAGAGAAAAAAGGGAAAATGGGAGAGAGAGATTGAAAGAGAGAAGACAACGTGCTCAGACGGGAGCAAAACGTCAACTAATAGAAACTGAGAACAAGCGTGCTCTCGTAGCCTCGCTAGCGAGTGCTCCGTAGACGACGTTACCAGTGGTGTCC
>JAMZRA010000008.1:8382337-8438691 GCA_024499935.1 Tyrophagus putrescentiae
AAAACACAGAAAGTAGGCGATTTTGCAGAATGTTTCCAGCTGTGAAAAATGCTTGAAAAAGACGCTGATGTACTGAACAAAACCAGCCAGCAGGCCAATGTCGGCTGCCAGAATAAAACTTTCAATGGAGTTGGCGATTAAAACGGAGGTCCGCCTGATGGTGGCATTAATAGCTGGAGAAGATGATAAAGTTTTCAGTGGTTTTCCGCCGGCTCTAGACTGTATTGATTCACTTCCTCTGCTTCCAAAAAGCGTCGCCTTCAGTTGATTATTGATTAGCATGCTCGGGCGAAAGTAGACCACGCGGAGGTAGTAAATGGCCAGGCAGCACTCCATTGTGTACAGCAGGTAAAAGCTGCCTGAGAGGCCGAAAAAGTTCAGTGTGTCGTATGTGAGAATGTGCAGGGTGAGTGGAGTTTGGGAGTTTTGGAAGAACAGGAAAAAGGTGTTTTGGAGGATGAAGTAGACTAAAAGGGTGAAAAGAACCCTAAACTGAACCACTAAACTTCGCTTTCGATCCCTTTGATTATCTGCTCAGCAATGGAAAAGTAGTGCCGGTAGACGGCCAGCGACTTGAAGGGAGTGGCCACAAAAAAGGCCACTCTAGGCAAAGTGGTGGCCAAGTTGGCCCAGTTTTTAAATGTTTGCATTTTGCAAAAGTCAAAACTAAAGTTTCCGACAACAAAAAGGCAGTTGTTTAATTTGGTTGTCGAGAGTTGTTTCTGTGTGCATTTATTTCAAACTCAAAAACAACAGCAAAAGTGCATTTCCTTCTGTGGTACAATTTAAAATTCTACTACTTTGCTTCTTAAAAACAAGGGTATTGATTTTTGTATTTTAAATGTAAAAACGCTTGTGATTGAAACAAATTATACACCGGCGTCAATACTTTTATTATATAGGGCAATCTAACTTCACTTTATTTCAAAATACTTTGGCAAAATCGTATTATTATTAGTGCAATTAAACGCTTCTAAGTCTGATTGTGGTACTTAATCATTGAGTACGAGTAGAGGAACATCTTGGCATATAGAAAGAGGCACTACAGCAAAAAATTGTCAATACTTTTAAACTGAAATACAAAATTAAAATAAAAATTTTTTTAAAACCTGCCTTTGCAAAATATTTCATAGTGACGAGAGCTCCAATTGTCCCATAGGTGATGCCGTACCTTTTTACCGTCAACAAGCGCATTGTATGTGTCCAAAAAGTAATTTTAGTTCGATGATAATGATTTCTACCCATTTTTTGCTTTCCTTGATAAGCACTTTCAGCGGCACTGAAACTTATCAGCAGCTCTGCCGTACTGTGCAGCTGTTGGCTGAGTCGGGAGTAGAGCACGTGAATGACCATCGTGCCGATAAAATCGTACACCGACATGGCACCGATCAGCACAAAGCTGAAGACCTCTAACTTCCGGTCAAAGATGAGCATTCCTGTGAGCAGGGAAAAGGTAGGACAGTGCAGCAAAACAAAAATAAGGAAAGCCTTTCCAAGGAAGGCGTCCGCCACAAAAACCAACTGGAAGATGGTCAGGTTTGAACGAAGCAGTTTGGCTAGCTTGGTTGAACTGTTTTGATTTTGTTTAGAGCAAGTTTTTGTTTCCCTTAAAAGGAGTTTAAATTGACTGTTGTTGTGTGCTATTTTGAATTGCAGAAATTTCACTATCACCAAAATGTAAGTGGTGGTAAAACAGGCAACGTAACTAATGGACAGAGTGAAGGTGAACTGGGCAATGACGTTGAAAGTGTAGATCAGAAAACTGAAAGCAATTTGAAAAAGGAAACTTAGGTAACTTGCATAGCAGTTTAGTTGAAAAAGGGACTGAAAATGCTTGGAACACAGAAGTTTATGCGTCAACGAAGCAGTTCCAAAGGCAATGCCAACGTCAATCAAAATAATGAAAGCCTCAAGGCCGTTGAGGACCAGCGTAGCAAAAGACCTTAGCGTTTCATCGGTTGTAGAGTTTGTAGTGTAGATTTGTGTGTTTTGAGGGCAGGATTTGCGATGAAACAGAAGTTTGTCATTTTTAAAGCAGAGTATGACTTTTTTCAGGTGGGCATTCAAAGTGACACTTGGGCAAAGGTAGAAAAGGTAAATGTAGTAGAGAACAAGGGCGGCGTGAACGCCGTACAGCAGGTAAAAGCAGTGCGGCAGGTGAAAGTGGTGAACAATGTCAAAGGTGAGCAGACTGAAAAGATTGTCCTCTATCAGGGGCGTTGATAAGGGGATTGGAGGACAAAGGGGCAAGGCAAATCGAAACAGGTTGAGGGCAACAAAGTAGAGCTGAAATGAGCTGAAAAGGTGGAACTGTCTTCTATACAATTTATTTATGGGCTGATTATTGCCGGAGTTTAACTGGGCTGAAATGGCAAAGTAGTGCCTGAAACTGGCCAGTGACTTGAAGGGAGTGGCGCAGAAGAGGGCCACTTTGCAGGTGATGAAGAGGTACGGTTTAACTGCTTTGGTGGCAAACATTTTGGGAGAATACTGAGAAAACATTTTATTTATATGCTCAGAAACAAAATGGAATGGCAAGGTTATGCAGCAGTGGATGACAACTTGCAATGATAAATCATTTTTATGAACATTGTAGTTTTTGCTCCTGAATAATATAAGGTTTTTGAATAAATTAATCAAAAACTTTAATGAAGATGAAAAATGTTCTTTTTTTAACAGAATTTGCAGCAAACTTGCTTTTTCCAGTGTTAGAGAACTCAAATCAATACTTTGCACCGCTTTTGAAACATAAAATATTAAAACATCTTTCTTGGCAAATTGCTATTTTACACTTAAAAAATTAAACAACAACAACAAAATTTTTATTTTAACAAATCTTGTGAGTTTTCACTGTCAAAAGACGTCATTCACTGCGGTACCTGACTGTGCTTGTTGTGGACCCGTACCATTGAATAGGAGTACATTAGAAGCTTGCCAAAAAGAAGGAGACACTGTGAATAAAAAAATGACAAAATTAAAATGCAAACTCCCAAACTTCATTATCACGTACACGTGCAAAGGTTGCCATGGTGACGAGACTCCCGACCACTCCATAGGTGATGCCATACCGTCTGACTGTCAGCAGACGCATAGTGTGTCTCCACAGGGTGAGCTGATGTCGCAGAGATAAAATGGAAGAAAGTTGACAACTCTTCTTTTGGTGATTTCCTGCCACCACGCCCACCTGGGCACTGTAGCTGACCAGCAACGCTGCCGAGCTGTGCAGGTGACGACTGAGCCGCGCAAGGAGAGCATGCACCACCAGCGTGCCCACAAACTGGTACAGCGCAATGGCGGAAAGAATAAAGAGGGCAAAGGGGTCCTCCGCCAGGAGGCGCCCATTAAAGAGGACCATCGTCGAGCAGAAGGCAAAGTTGGGCAGGTTGGCTAGCAGAAAGGCAAAGAAAACGTTACCGATAAAGGCGTTCATCTGAAAGAGCAGCCGAAAGATGGAGAGGTTCTCGCAGAGAACTTTGCTGAAGGTGGTGGTCAAAAAGTTGTTTCGGTGATTGAAAAGAACCTCCCGCAGCTGTCGCCCATTTTCTCGCAGCAACAGGTGCACATAGGAAAGCATGACAAATGTGAAGTTGGCCGCCAGGCTGACGACCACCACGTAGGCGTAGACGGTGGCCACCTCGACGGCAGCGTGAAGCAGCACCAGAAGTGTGCTCAACAAAACCACCGATAACGGGGTAAAATTTTCAAAATAAGAAAAGGAATTACTGTTCCAAGTTTCAAGATTTAGGAAAAGTTTCCAGTAAAGCAGAGAAAAGCGGACCCCTAAAACGACGGCTACAAAGTCAGCGCCCAGCGTGAAGAGGTCAGTGAGAGCGGAGACGTTCAGGGCAACTTGAAAGACGGACTCAAAAAGTGAGAGCTGCCCGGTCAAAGGTAACGACCCACAGAGCATTTTCCGCCTTTTACTCTTTAAAAAGAGGTAGTTTTTGATCGTTTGAAACTGATTTTGAGGTTTCTGAAAACGACTTCCTCCTCCTCTGTGACCAAAAAGGACACTCGATAGAAGGCGGTTTAGAAAGATGTTAGGGCGGAAGTAGAAGAGGAAAACGTAGTAGGCGGCCATGGTGGATTGCGTGCTCAGCAGCAGGCTGAAGCGACCTGGCAGCCGGGTAAAATAGACTATGTCAAGGGTAAGTAGACGCACTTCCGGTGAGGAGGGTGGCAGAAGATAGTGGTGGCCCACCAGCAAACAGCTGCAGTAGATCAAAGTGGCAAGCAGAAGGCGGAACTGAAACACCAACTTCCGGTCCTGGTAACCAGAAGAACCAGAAGTGGCCGCTGACAGGGCAAAGTAGTGCTCAAAGGAGGCGAGTGATTTAAAGGGCGTGGCCGCGTAGATGGCCACTTTAATGGTGAAAATGATTTAGACATTTTGCAACAATATTTTTTGTTTAGTTCAATTCGGCTGTGTGTAAATGAAAATGGGTACAGTTTTTATTGAGTATTCAAGTTTAATTTAAAAACAGTAGTATAGGAAAAGTTCTGCTTTCAGTTAGTTTTAAAGTTGTTAAACATTAAAAAAGCTGTAAATTATTTAACAGCAAAGTTTTCCGCTATCTTTACTGTGACTTTGAGGTTTCCTTTTACCATTAAAAATGCTATAAAAAAATTAGGCATTGCAAAGGTCTTATGCCTGCGCTACAAAAACAAAACAAAAACAAATTAAAAATTCATAATTGCAAAATTGCAATAATAACTTTACAGCATAATTTTTTGCTGTACACAAAATGTACCTTTTAAATGAGCTAGTATTTTGTGTTGTAAAATAAAAAAATATCTCAAAATACATTTTGGAACATCTGTACTTGAATTCCAGTTTAGTGAGTACTGTTTAACTTTGAGTCAAAGGGCCACTATTGAAATTAGATGATGGCCCTTGACTGTTGTGTTTGTTGTGAATCCGCACCATTGAGTAGGAGTACATTAGAAGCTTGCCAAAAAGAAGGAGACACTGTGAACAAAAACAAAATTTAAATTGAAACTTCCAAACTCCCTTTTCACAAACCCGTGCAAACGTTGTCATGGTGACAATCACGCCGACCACTCCATAGGTGATGCCATACCGTCTGACCGTCAGCAGACGCATAGTGTGCCTCCACAGGGTGAGCTGATGTCGCAGAGAAGAAAATGACTGACAATTTCCAGCCACCACGCCCACCTTTGCACTGTAGTTCACCAGCAGCACTGCCGAGCTGTGCAGGTGACGACTGAGCCGCGCAAAGAGGACGTGCACCCCCAACGTGCCAATGATTTCGTAGAGAACAATCCCGAAAAGGACAACCATGACGGTGAAATCTTCCTCCTCGCCGGGACGGGGCCGATTGAAGAGGACCATCATCGCACAGGAGGCAAAGCTGGGAAAGTTGGCCAGCAGAAAAGTGAAGAAGGCGCTGCCTATGAATGCGTCCATCTGAAACAACAACTGGAAAATGGCCAGATTGGCGTGCAGAACCCTGTTGAGCAAGTTTCCGTTTCCGGTGTTGAAAAGCACTTCTTGCAGCTGTCGTTTGTTGATGCGCATGAGCAGGTGCACGTAGTAGAGGAGGACAAAGGCGTAACTGGCCAACAAGCCTACCATGGCCACGTAGGCGTACACGGTGGTCAACGTTACGGCGGCGTTCAACAGCAGCAGTGGAAGTGTGCCCAACAGCTGCTCAATGGCCACTTCCGGTGAGGTGGAGAAGGCAGCGCTCAAGCAGAGCTCCCAATAGATCAGCAAAAAACGGCCAATGACAACCAGCACTATCGGGTGCACAAAAAGCGTAAAAAGGTCAATGAAGGCGGTGACGCTGAGGGCAACGGGCAAAACGGCTTCAGAAAGTGACTGATGTTGACTGGTCATTGATAAAACCCCACAGAGCATTTTTCTGCTGTTGTGCTTTTTTCTCTCCAAAAGTAAAAGGTTTTGCAGCACTTGACAGTATTTTTTTGTTTTTTTAGATGGACGTCGAAAGGGTGTTGATCCAAAAAAGACATTTGCTAGCAAACGATTTAAGTAGGCATTTGGCCGGAAGTAGAAGAGAGTGAGGAGGTAGGCAACCATGGCCGACTGCGTGCTGAGCAGCAGGTGAAAGCGGCCGGGCAGGCGGCCAAAGTAGACCAGGTCGACGGTGAGCAGGTGAACTTCCGGTGTGAAAGTGGACCAAGGGAGGTAGTAGTTCTGAAAGGCCTGAAAGCAGCTGTAGTAGAGCACCGTAGTTAGGAGAAGTTTAAATTGCCAGACTAATTTTTGATAGTCTTGGTGGGAGTTGTTTGAAGTGGCCGCTGAAATGGCAAAGTAGTTTTCAAAGGTGGCCAGCGATTTGAAGGGAGTGACTACGTAGCGAACTACTTTTAAAGGAGAAAAAAACTTGGCCATTTTTGAGGAATTAAAAGTTTGGATTATTTTGAATTTTAAAACTTAATGATAAAGTTTTTTCTGTTGTTTTGCTCTTTTTTTCTCTTTTTGAATGTAAAAAGTAATTGTAATAGAGTTTATTTGATGATTGAAAGTATACTGTTTTAAAAGTTAAGTTTAATGTAAAGGTAAGAGTATACAATATCAGGAAAACTGCTCAAGAAAATGTTATAAAGCAAGAAAAAGTTTATAAATTTTTAAAATGCAAATTGAGTTGAGCTAACTAATTGCATTTATCTTTTTCTTATTTACCAAAACGACAATTTACCCCCTTTTCTATTGTAAAAATGCAATAAATCATTAGGTAGTAGATTTTATGGGAAATAACACAAACAATTTTAAATAAAAAATAAAAAATTTATAACTATCAAAAATTAAAAAATTTGATAACTGGTTAGATGCAGTTTTGCCAACTGCAAAATAATTTAATATTTTTAACTCACAAAACGCAAAAAAGTACTGTTTTAAATGAGTTTTCTCTGTTTGTGTGATAAATTGAAAAACACGCAAAACACACTTGAAACACCTGGTACTTGTGATTTTGTCTACCTACACACTTTTAACCTTTAGTCAAATTGTTTATTTTTTATAACTGTAGACAAACACAATGCAATTATGCCATTTAATTGTCAAAACTTTATTATGTTTTCAAATGCCAAAAGTATTTACAGGCAATTACCACTGCTATTTACAGCTGTCTGAAATGTACAAAAGATAAAACAAACAAACAAACAAGCAGAGTATGTACAAATTGTATTAGATCATTTCTAGATTGCTAAACTTCCACTTTTACAACGCTGGTACTCCCTCCTACTACCACCTCATAAGGCGGCGGCGGAAGGTCAAATTCGTTGTACGACGGCGGAAGGTCATTCTTGGCCATCTCTTCACAGTCGTCGTGA
Organism: Tyrophagus putrescentiae; assembly: GCA_024499935.1. NCBI lineage: Eukaryota > Metazoa > Arthropoda > Arachnida > Sarcoptiformes > Acaridae > Tyrophagus > Tyrophagus putrescentiae. The sequence continues at coordinate 8,389,655 of JAMZRA010000008.1, forward strand.
TGGTGATGATGATGATGATGATTTGATCCGTTGAAAACAACTCCATTGCAAATGATTTGACCATTTTGATTACCATCCTCCAGCTCCCTCTCCAGGCCACTGTTTCGAAGCCTCATGCGAAAGAGGGCAAATAGAAGGACGGCGACTGCGGCGACGAGGAAGGCGAGGAAAGGAATGAGAATGTTGAAGACGTCTGAGGAGGAACCTCCATTATCGCCTTCTAAATTATCTCCTCCTGCAGCAGGCAGACAGCCGTCAGTGAACCTTCTGTAAAGGTTTCCGGTGCACAAACAGCGGCCATTGATGCAGCTCGAGTGAGGGTCAAGTGCCGTACAGTTGGCGGTGTCGGTGCAGGCGACCTGGTTTTGACCTCGAAGTCGTGGGAAGCTCCAACAGTTGACAGTGGTAAAGAGGAGGTGATCACAGCAGACAAACGTGGTAGTAGTCGCCACGGCTAGCCGAGTCACTTTGTGAATGAATTGTTTTGTTCTGGACATTTTTGCTGATTTGATTTGGGTTTTAGGTTTTACTAGCACTGCAACAGTTTTTTTTTGTGGTTGTAAGAAAAGTGGTGAACACAATGCAAATCGAGGTAATTTAAAGCAAAACTTAAATTGAGCACAAATCGCAGTAAAAGGGAGAGGGAAATTAGGTTGTACAGTTGTAGAGGTGTCGTACAGTTCTCCTCTTTCCTTTCGCTTTTATACATCGAGTGCGCTCACTCTCAGTGTTTCGGTCATGCATAATTGAGATTACACACCACCAGTTTTTATGATCAGAAAAGAGAAAGAGACAGTGGGGAAAACAATAAAAAATCAAAAGGCAAAGTACGGTGGCCTTCTTTCTTTCATCATTTGCACCAGCAACATCAGCACCTGATGTGGTTGTGCTGCTGCTGATCATCATAAAAACGTTATCATCAGAATTGAACTGCCAAACCTTTTTACCTGTAACTGTTTTGCTAGCATCTGCTGGAAAGTGTGCAAGGAGTACAAGTCCACTTTTGCACTTTAAAGTCCCCCATTTTACTATTTCAAGATTAGATAGTGTGTGCAAGTAAGTTAAAGTGAAAAAACGTTCCAGATAGGAACACTATTGATCATCACTATGGTCCATAAAAGATGGATTTGCTGGTGCAAAGTTGTTATCAGATTATTATTTAACGTTAATCTACTACAACTACTACTACTACTGATAACTGAAAAGTGTTGATAGTGAAATAATAATTTCACATTACAACATGCTCGGAAATTGCCTGATAACAGCGGAAAAAAGGAAAAGAAGAAAAAGGGGGGGATTTTCCACTAGCACGTCTGCTGTACTGTCTGAACTCTAGAAAATGGTAAACACTACCACCATCTTTGCATCATCATCCCCTCGGAACGTGTTTAGGTAATCCAAAAGATTAAAGTTGATTGAAGTAGTAAACACATTGTAATGATGATGATGATGATGATAAGAAATGAGTGCACATTTTTTGGTAAGGAGCTTTCTGGAATGTTCTTCCGCTTATGATTGCTGGCGGTAAACATTATCGTAAAAAGGTTTCGAAATAAAGTGATCTTTTTGTAAAAAAATTAACAAACTTGTTTTTGTTTTGATGGAAAAGAACTGTCCTAAGGTAAAACTGCAACAAATGCAATCGGTCTACTGGCCGTTAATTTATCGTCTTTTCTTTTTATTGCGACATTCACTTTTTGAATGTGTTTTACCTGCACAGCTGTTCACCTTTAATTAAAACGTCTTTAAAATATAAAATTTCAAATAAATTGCGCTATAAAATAAAATGCCGCCAGTACTTCCCTTTACGGCCCGTGTAAGGTCAAGTTTGACGTTGGGCGGTCGGCATTTTATCGCCTCTTTCTTCATCTTCTGGTTCGACAGCGGACGCACCTGATGGGGAGAGTGGTCGGCCTTGAAGTGGGCCTTTTTCTGCTCTAAATCTTCAACAGTAAGTAATCACTGGGCAAAACAAAAGGAAAAGAGAAAGATAAAAAAATATCTTGTGTTGAGGATGACAACCGAAAAAACGATCCGTTGTTTTCAAAACTGTTGACTGTACGGCGTGTTTACGTATTCTGTGAACACTCCACTGTACAAGATTTTCAGCGACGGCAAAACAACAAAGCACGCCGAAGAATTTGAGGTGCGAATTCTTTTTATCAAAAATCCTAATCTTTACTTCTAATCTTTTACATTCGAGTGACCTCCGTCACCGGCGTGGTCCTTCTCTTCAGCCCGGCGATCAGCGCCAAGTACGGCCACCCGCTGTACGGCCCTATGGATGGCCGCTGACCTGCTCACGCTCTGCGCTTATCATCTGGCACATGCTGAAGAAGTGTCTCGCCATCCAGATCAACCTCTGGCTTCTCTCCTACTGCTTTCAAACGCAGCATTAGTCTGCAGTGAGTTTGCACTTTTCTTGCACTGAAGCAAACAGTTTAATCAATTTCAGGTATGTGGTAACATTCTTGTGCTAAAGATGGCGGTGAATGTGTGTAAATTGGTGGGAGAATATAGATCGTTGTGTAGTGCATAGTTGTATTTTCTTTTCTTTTTGTTAAAGGATAACATTAGTACTTTGAGGAGGAGTGCCTTGTCTTTGGCACATTCAGAACACAGTCAGGTTCAGTACAGCTTGTCCAGTTGTGTCCTTTGCGTGCACAGAAAAAAGGTGTTTTGAAGACCGAATCAGCTTGTCTAATAGCAATTTTTTCATTACTTCATCCTCTCAAATAAACGCTGAAAATATGCGAATTAATTGCACCAAAAACTATTTCTTATTAGCCGCCTGAAAAAGAGGCAAAATATTTAGTCGACGGTAGCGTCGGTGCCACTGTTTCCTTTTGCCACTGATCCATTTATTTGATTAGCACCTCTCTTGCTTGCTGTCTTCTCAGAAGTGGCAGGGCAAACCACAGTTGCAAATGTTTTGCCAAGGAGTTTCTTTCTTTTTATATTATTTTTCCGCTTAAAAGATTCGCCACTTTCTTTCTTTCTTTCTACTTTCTTTCTCTCTGTCTGATTTATTGGCCGTTCAACTGGAACAGTAACAGTCGGACTAACTGCAACTTTTTTCATTTCGGAGGTTAGAAAAGGAGGTTCTTTTCTGGGAAAAAGAGAAAGAAGTAGAATAAGAATTTACATACCCTCAATTACAATTACAGACCGAGACACCTTTTCAATGGTAGGGTGGTTTCAAGAGTGCGAACTCCAGACACAGTCAGTCAGTCAGGTTTTACCATTTTTATTGAGAACAGAAAACCAGAGCACGTACAAAGCGAAATTGATGATTTATGCAGGTTGTAAATCAAACACAGCACTTTTTAAAAAATGGGATGCATAAAAAGATGATGATGGTTCTCAGAAATGGACGGGAGGGAAAAAGAGACGAATCGATTCTTATTTATTTCCTCCTCTTTTTTTTCTTTCTTGGTGACCTCCTTTTTCCTCTCTTTTTTTCCACTACCACTTTTGCACTTCACTAGATTATCCCTCATCCTTTTCCTCTGTTCTGCCAATTTGGCATCACCATCTCCACCACCACACATTTATAGCTAGCTCCATGACAATACCAGCTGGATTGGTTTGGTGGTGACGGTGGTGACGGTGGTGGTGATGTGTCGACACTAATCGATCACTCACTCTTTCTCCTGTCTTCCTCGTACACAGAATTTATTCGACTGTACGACAGCAGTGACAGTGGCATTTGCTTTACAGCCCAAAGTTTCAGCCTCTCTTGACGTGACCCAAACAGTGTACTTGTGTGTGTGTGTGTGTGTGTGTGTACTGAAACTTAACAAGCCACTGTACATTTCTTATCAGCACGTCTGTGTGCTGTTGCTGCTGATGATGATCAGCTTTCTCACACTTTTCCCCGAGCATGCTCTTTCTCTCGCTCTCTCTCTCTCTCTCTCTCTCTCTCTCTCTCTCTCTCTCTCTCTCTCTCTCTCTCTCTCTCTCACAGCAATCCTGGACACACGTCGCAGCTCTGCTTACACGCTCTCTTCTGTCTCTTCTGTTCTTGCTCTGACTAGCTCCGGCTCGCTTTTTCTCCCCTCAAAAGTAATCGAATCGGCCTGTCGTCGGCTCAGATTAAACTGTGCACCCGCCGTGAAAACAGCACCAGCACCAGCAGCATCTCTGCCACCGAGCAACGAACATATTTTTATTTCCCGCACCCTTTCCAACTTTGCTATTTCTGGTTGGGTGTGTGTGTGTGTGTGTGTGATTGTCGACCCAGAGGAAGAGGAAGAGAAAGAAGGTGTCTGCTGCTGAATCACCTTCCCTAGCAACCAGCAGCCATCCAACACTGATTGACAGCAGCCTTCATGAACACACATTTTCTCTCACGCTCGCACGAACACACCGATACCTTTCTTATTTTAATTTCTTCTTTTTTCTTCGTTTTTTTTGTCTGTGAACCTCAAATTGACATTGGCACCAGCCAGCCAGCCAGCCAACCAACTAACCAACAGCAACAAAAAAGAGGTGAGTGTTCCATTTCTTTGTTTGTTCCAATTGGTGTTTCTATTTTTTGCTTTCATTTCTTTCCATTACCGACACCACCACCACAACTTTGAAGCCATTTTTTAAATTAAGATTTTTGTTGCTCTTTCTTTTTTTGGCGCACAGTTTTGCGCAAACGTACCAGAAATGTTTCCTTTTGCCTAGTAGGTGATCTATCGTTGACAGGTGTGCAGAACAAATTTTCCAATGTTTGGTGCTTTATTTTATGTGTGTGTTTGTGTTAGCTGGTAACATTTTTTAAATGAAAACTGTAAAATAGGTTAAATAACGAGAGTGCTTTTGCTTTTTGAGAGAAGGAAACGAGAAAGGAGAGAGGAAGAGAAGAAACACAAAGTTCCATTGCAGTGCAAGTAATCAATATTATGCCTTTTTTGTTCTTGTTCTTTTTCACATTTGCCCTGTTTTTACAAAATTTTGGTATTCATTAAACTTGCGTGTCAGGGAATTGTGTGATGGTGATGGTAGTAGGGCCAAACTCTCGTCGAATTATTAATATTAATAATTTTATTAATTCGGTTTCACTTTTTCAAACTTTCCTTTTCTTTTTCTCTTTCTCTCTATCACTTTTCAAAACCCCCTGGTATAATGGATGTTTTTCCCATTCATTTGAGATCGGTCTTTTTATTCAGCTGAATGAGCCAAATGACTCGACTTTTTCATTTCTCTCTTTTTCAGTGTGTGAACGCTTATTTCACTTCACTGCTTGTTTCTCATATGCGCTGAAATTATGTAGCAAGTAGATTTTCTCTCCAAAGTTTTTTAATCAAACAAACTCAGGGGTTACAGAAGTTTTTTCAAAGCAGTAGTCAGTCAGTCTCGGAAGTGCAATTAAATATTTTTCTATTTGCTTTACGTTGTTGTTGTTGCCAAATTTTTTGTATTTAATTTTTGGTGTAAAGCTGATATTGCTGCACTGTTTTAGTGACTACCCTCCTTAATTGCTGAAAAAAAGTCTTAACTTTTTTTCGTTTTTAAACCTAGTCAGTCAGCGGGGGCCAACTAGGCGAAAAAAAGAAGGCTAATTTTCTTCACTTTAGACTTGAACGGCAGTACGAAAAACGGTAGTAGGAAACATAACAACAATTAGGAAAAAAGTAAAGCTATTTAATAGCAGTAATTAGGTGAGGCGATAATTGCAAGCGGTTCTTATTTCATTTTTTGCCCTACTTTTTATTTAATTAATTTTGATAGTACTTTTTTGTCAATAAAATGTCTGAAGAAAAAAGGAAAAAAGAAACAGATTAGTCGCAAGCAGAGCGAACATTAATTTTTGTTAATGTTGGAAAACTGTACACAATGTTGAAGAATGATAGAAGAAGAAGCTGTAAACACAAATATTTGCAACAAATCTGAGCCTGGCTGGCCTGGCTGTGTAACTTGCCTCAGGTCTGAGGAATTAGAATGAAAAAGGCAAATGCAAAGGAAGTTGTAAGGGAAAGCAACTTTGACTTGCGACTGCAGTTAATCATCTGAGGCATAAATAGCACTGTACAGTACTTTTGCTCTGTCAGCTGCCATTTTGCTCTCTTTCTGCTCGCCCTTCTCCAGCTGCATCACAACAATTTGAATAGTGCAGAAAATACATTACTTGTACTTTTTTCACGCTACTGATGGCGGAGCTTAATTACCTCGGGCTACACTGGCGAAAAAAGCTCTTCGTGGATTGCAAGACTGCACGGTTCACGGTTTAATTTGAAATTGACACAGTGTTTGTGTGTGTGTGAGCAGATCTATTTCATCTGGTCTTGACAGGCGGCCGAACCGAAAAGTCTTTCGTCTCAAATTTCTCTTTTTTTTCTCTTAAATTAGACAACTTCTCGGGATTGCCTTTTAAGATGAGGGTAAGATCTAGCAGCAGAATTGCTCAGAAAATTAGCGTACGCACTTTAAAGTTGCGCAAAAACTAGGACATCAGCAGCAGCAGCAATTTTAAGAAGATTTAATTTTTGCTTGTTTAGTCTTCTGCTTAAAACAGTCTTAGAGTCTGCAGGAGCAGTGGCAGCAACAGTAATGAGTACAAAAGAAAAAATGACCGAGTACACACAGAGAAATAATAGTGTGTTTTTTACGGATATACGCGTAAAAGGTGGACAGCCTACGCGTATATACGTAAAGTTCTCTTCACGCCAATAAGCGTATATTCTTTACTCCGTAAAACGTACAGTAGTCAAGCTGTTTTTGCTTGCTTTTTAAGCCTATGCGCGTACATTCATTAAGCTTTTTCAAGTAATTTTTGAGTAAAATTCTTTACGCTTAAGAGCGTAAAAAGTCAAGTTGTTTAATAACTTAAAAAAATTCAAACAATACAAAAATTGAGTATTATAAATCAGAATGAAAAAATTTTAAAATAAAACACTTTAGTTGTTTTGACTTTGAATTTTCATAAGAGTTTTGGCTTGGCCATTGGTGAGTAGTGGAAAATGGTTCTTGTAATCAAAGTTGCACACAGATGATGAATTTTCTAAGGAAAACTCTTTAGGAATAACACTGCAAAAAATGAATTTTAGACAAATTATAAATTAAAACAAAGTCATACGTTTTCTCGGGATGTGATGGCCAAGGCCAGACGCCCAGCTTTTTCAGATAGAGACCTCGTTTTTTGAACAAATTTTTTATCTTTTTAGCGATAATAATCTAATGATAAAAAATTGATAATTACTTTTGATCGAATCTTCAAACAAAAACTTACAGATAAGTCTTCGTCTCCTACTTTACCTAAATCCTTAGAGTTTCCAAACACTTGATGATATTCTTCCAACAAAGTTTGGAGTTCAGGCCATTCATCTTGAAAATGTACGCCAATTTTTAAGCAGGTGTTTTCTGGAACTTCATAAGGGTACAAACTACTCAGTTGATTAAATAGCTCCGTAGAAAATAATTTGATCCACGATGGAAAGTTATTTAGTCTCTCTTTCTTTTTCTCCAAAGTTTCTTCATTTTCATTTGTTAGCTTTTCTAAAAAAGTGTTTAGCACAGTTTGAGGTTGCCTTGTTTTTGGCCATTTGTCGTACTCAAATGGAAACTTCTTGTACAAAAAGTTGTTTGAGGGTGAAATGCAGCTAAAGTAGTCTGAATTCTTGTTGGTAGAATACATTACATTATTAAAATTAAAACGCAGTTGGACACGATCAAAATCTTCATTCAGCTCATTGCTAACTGGCTGCTTTTCTGATGAAGCATTTGTAGGTTTTGGTGAACTACTTGTCGGAGTTTCCTGCGGAACAGTTTTTTGTTTCTTTTTCAAAAGAACGGAAGACTTAAAAGGTCGCTTTAAGTTGTTTGAAGTGGAAGACAATGAGGAAGTAGCCAAAGTTTCAATAGTTTTTTCCAATGAAATGTCAATGTTTGGCAGTTCATCTAAAAGGGTTTGTTTAGTTGCTTTTTTCGTTTTTAATAAAGCAGGTCGATTAGATGATCGTTTTTGGCGTCGTGAGCTCATCTTGTCAACTGTTAGAATCACTTGAAAAAATTGTTAAATGTTTGTGAGGCAGTCTAGTTTAAAGATGATGCAATAGCACACAAAGAAAAATATTCGGATCAATAGCTTTAGAATTACAAAATCTCGAAGAGCAAAAGACAATTGTCAATCCCTTGTCACCCAAAAGGTCAATAAATAACTAAAAGTGATGTGATTAATGAAAAGATTTGACTTCAACAAAAACTTGCAAAACTCTGACGTGAAAAAACGTTGTAAACAAAGAGCAGCGTGAACGCAGTGGCGATATTCGTATTCAGAAAATTTTTAACATGCTGTTTTTTAGAAAATATCTGAGCAAAAATAACTGAGTTTTGTTTTGACAAAAAGCGTTCTTATTTAGAAAACTAGTATTTTATTAAACATTTTGTTTTTAATCATGGTTGTACCTGTTGATCAGTTGGTGATAGGGTCAGGAAACTTTGAAAAGCTACACATCCAGTTTAAACAGCAAAAACGAGAAGCAAATAGAAAAGCTAAGCAAAATGCATCTACACCAAAAGCGGAGTTTGTTCAATTTAGTTGTCTACCTGAGTGTCCTCACATGTTTTGCTACAACTCAAACTTTCGAAAACATCTAGTAAGGTATCACAAGTTGGCATACACTGAAATGCTAAGGTAAACTGTTTTAAACATTTTGTAAATCAAAATGATCATAATTTTTATAATTGTAGGCATCACGACCCACAGGAGTATAGAAAGTTTAAAACTACATCCTCATCAACTCAAAATCAATCTGAGCCGGCTCTTACTACAACTATTGAGCAAATCATTGACGATTCTGATAGCGAAAGCAGCAACACTGAAAAAGATAATGAAGAGGATGAAGCAAATTGCCGCGTTGACACTGTAGTACATAATTCAGCTTTGTTTACAATTCCAAAGTCAAGTTTTTTTGCTGAAATTTCCACTGGCGACCTAACCAAGAATCAAAAGATTACCTTAACTTTCAAATGAATCATATTGTTTCAGTTCGTTTTAGTAATTTTGTTGTTGCTTCCAAGCACATTAATTCAATCATAAGTCCATGCCTTCAAGGACAATTGCTGCTCCCATCGACATCTGATCAAACCCAAGTTATTTCACTTGCAAAAAAGTTTGCCCAAAGTTCCCATCTTCAAGAAGTGTATGTGAAACAATTCGGAACTTACATAGAGCCTACAGATTTGATTGTAAACAACATCAAAGTCGGGCATCAAATTGACTTGGCTACTTTGTCTTCTCTTATTCTAGAAAACTCGTCCATTCTCGAAAGCATCATTGCCGAAAAAGCAAATCTTCAACAAATTATCAATAAAAAGTTTACCATTTTTGATTCAGACCTAACTTGCAGCAAAGAAAGACTAAAAAGGTTAGTCGGAAAATTGCGATTTGAATTAGGAGCAGATGATTTTACACTCGACAACAACCCAAAACAGAAGTATCTTGGAGTGTATGTTACTTTTTTGAATATTCCTCTGAAACATCGTCTCAAGCGCAAGGAAATTTACTTGTTATCCATAACAAGTCGAACTTTGATGAACTCAGCCAATGCTACGGCAATCGATGTTATTCATCAGTTGGTCAGCAAGTTCAAACAATTGGAAACAAATGGAGTTGAAGTCGTTTACCAAAACACAAATGGAGCAACTTTAAGTGAAAATGTTCAAGTAGTTTTATCTGCGATTTCATGTGATAATCTTGGTAAGATAAATTGATTTTTTACATTATTTACAAAATTATTTTTTTAGGTGGTTACGAATTGTTAGGATGTAAAATTGGATTTTCTAGAGGATTTACCTGTCGTTTTTGTGGTTTCAAAATTGACAAGAATATAATTCAAACGGACATTGTCTCACTTCTTGGAACGCCTTCAGATGAAAAGCTATACATTCGAACCTACTCTCAAAGCTCAAACGATGAAAAGGCCGTTTATGAAAACAAGTATGGATTGAAACGCAAATGTCCATTTGTCTCTCTTGAAAATGTTAGCATTTGGAACATTGCTCCGCCAGACGTACTTCATGATCTGGCCGAAGGATGCGTGGCAACATTATTTTGTCGTTTTATCCTCAAAAATTCTCTCAACTTGAAACCAAAGGAAACTATCGCTAAAGTGGAAAAATTTAACTTTTATTATGGAAAGTTTAAAATGGGTTTTGAAAAACAAGTTTTTAAATTTAGAAAAGCAAAAGCTGTCCAGGTATTTAGATTTAAATTATTATTTAACAAATCTAATATACATTTTTCTAGAAACTCGAACTTTTAAGTCGTTTTACGCAAGTTTTTGCTGGATTCATTAAAACTTCTTCGCGTGAATTTCAACTATACAAATGTCTTTACGAATTTACAGCACTGGCATTTAGTACAAGTCTTCACAAGTCCCAGCTTGTTCGCCTTGAACATTTATCAAGAAGTATGATCACTATTTGCATTAATCTAGCTAACAGCAACGACACAACTTTTAAAGTGTTTCCAAAACTCCATCAACTTCTTCATTATTCGCAACTGTATGAAAAATTTGGACCTTTGATTTACTTTAGCACATTGAAGTTTGAAAGAAAACATTTGCAATTTAAAATCTTTTCCGAAACTTCTATGAATCGTATCAACATGACCAAGTCATTTGCAAAGCACCACCAACTTAGATCAGCTCTTTTGTTTTCTGAACAAAAATTTTCGTCGATTAATTTTTTTTCTTCAAGCTCAACTAATCTTACGACTTTTAACAATTTTCAAAGTAAAAACTATGAAAAAGTACCAGCGAATAGTCAAGACATTCCGCGTCGATGTTCACCTGACATTCTTTTAAATGTTTTGTTCCGTGGGCACCCATCTAAGTATTGGATTTGCCCAAAGCTTGGTATTATTTTGAAAACTCTGTTGCTGCAAGCGGACCTATTTATTTGGAAGTAGTTTTAAGTGGACTTTCTGCAACCTCAACTTCAACAGTCAAGCAAATCAGAAAAGTTTATTCTTTTGGTGACAAGTTAATTCGACTAGAGCATTTACTTCATACTTTGTCATTTTTGCATGTGATCAAAAACAACAATAATGTTAAAAGTTATTATTTACTTGTTGGAATGATTTAATAAAAATGTATGTTATAACATTTTTGTGCTTTTACTGACTTAATAAATGTACTTCTATGCGCGTAAAGTTTTTTACAAATCAAATTTTAAACAAAACATACCCTATACGCGTAAAGATATTTAAATGTTGTGTTTCAATTACTATTAAGTAAAGAGTTTACTCATACACGCGTAACATTTTTTTTAATTGAAAAAAAGTAAGAACTTTACGCGTATATGCGTAACATCATAATAAACAAAACATGTTTTACGTCTATAGACGTAAAGCCAAGAGAAAACGCCAAAACAAGTAAAACATTTACGCGCATAGACTTAAACCAAGATTTTTACGTTTATACGCGTAAGAAATCCTAACTATTTCTCTCTGTGTAAAAAAAGAGGAAAGCTTAACTTGCCCTGTAAATTGACAATTTTGAGTGCAGTTTTGTGTGTGTGTGTCAGTGTGCAAAGTTTTTCTCTCTTTTTTCTTTCTTAACCCCCAAGTTCAAACTGCTTTAGCCGGTATTTTAAAATTAGCTGGTAATAATAACAGGAATCTGTTTCAGGAACGTTGTTAAAAGTTTCGAGATAGCGAGAACAAGACGAAGTAGTTTTCTCACTCCATTTCCATCAATTACACTTACCACTTAACATCACTTTACATTTTCTCTTTTTCCCTCACCAGTTTTCTCATCCCCTTTTCAACTTTTACCTAATTTTCCACTTTTTCTCCTCTTTTTCGTCGTACAACAGGAAACAACGCTCCATCTTTTCACGTACTTTGGCACACAGCAGACCACTTTGCACCAGTTTCTACCGCCGCCGCAACACTTTGGTGCTGACGGTGACTGATTTGCAGAGGCCTGCTCCTCATATGTTACCGTACAGCCGAGAGTAAGAAGAAGAATTGCCCGCTTTTATCGGCTTGTGGACGGAAATCATACTTTATTTGCCTTTGAATTTGGCGTTCCACCACAAAAGGCAGCCCCCGAATCTAAAGGCAACTTTTGTGTGAACACGCTTGGACAATCATCAATCATCATCATCATCACCTCTTTCCCTCAGTGCCAGCGAATCAAAGTGAAAAAAAGGAAAAAAGTTATTTGCATTTTCAGAGCACTTTCAGTACTAATTTTCCCCTCATCCTTTGTGAGATTGGCGGCAATACTGCTTCTTTTTCTACTCCTCTCTTCAGCTGCTTCACAATGGCGGAGGCGGTGATCAGACTGCTGAGGCATCATCAGCCTCGCTCATTGTCACCCTCATCACCCTCATCACCCTCATCATCCTCCTCCTCCTCACACTTAGAATCCTCGATAAACTCCACCACCTTCAATCTCACCTTTCTCAGCCACCAGCTGCGACTGAGCGAAAACGACAGCCGCCCACCTCCTCCCTTCTCCTTTACCTACCCCACCGATCTAAACTCCACTTTCTTCTTTGATGATGATGAATCCTCCTCCTCCTTATCCTCTACTTCATCCTCCTCATCATTATTTAGCGAGCAGCTCTCCAACGCCCTCCTCATCTTCAGCTACTCGCTCATCGTCCTGATCAGCCTCTTCGGCAACACTTTTGTCTGTCGAGTGATGCTCTCGCTAAAAGGGGCCAATCGAACTCGGACCAACTTTCTCATCCTCAACCTCGCCCTCAGCGACCTCCTCCTCACCACCTTCAACATTCCCGTAAACATCATCCGCTTCGTCTCCTCCGACTGGCCCTTTGGGGAGCTGATCTGCAAGGCGACGCCCTTCATTCAGTCGCTCTCCGCCCACTGCTCCGCCATCACCATGATGATCATCGCCTATGAGCGACACTCAAGGTCAGTAGTGCAGTTCACTTCTTCTTCTTTTTAGTTAGTTCTTTAGCTAGGACACTTGACATTTAGAAGCTGTCCCGTCGTTGTCGTTTGAATTAATCAATGTGTCCCTGTTGCTGCTGCTGTTTATGATGAATTATGTCTTAGCAGTGGCAGTCTGTCTAGACTAGAGCCGTCTGTCTGTCGCTTTCAACCGCAGCTGAATAAATAGAGGAAAAAAGAAAAAAATTGAGGTGAATGGTCATCGACTGGTGGTCATCCACTCTTCTCATCTTCTTCCCCCTCCCTCCCTCCGTTCATCGTATTAAACGGCAAAAATGCTATTTTTACCTTTTTTCCAAACAGTTGAACTGGAGGAAGAAGAAGACTGCAGACTTAAGCCTTGAACTGATGCGTACGGCAAAGGAAAAGTACTCAAGAGCTTTTTTCTGCTGACACTGCTACTGTAAAAATTGTGTGTGTGCGAGCGAGCACATTGATCGATGCTTAATTGTTTACTTAGAGTTCAAAAGACGACGGTCATTTGCCTCTTTGGTGGTGGTGGTGGTGGTGGGCAGGAAAAAACAGTAAGCAGGCACTGAACACTACTAATTCCACGTGGGATTAGTGTGTTCAATGGTCAACGGAGTATAAATAAGTAAAGAAGTAAAGAACAAAACTTGACAGGACAGTTACCTTGGCTGATCATGTTGATCAGGAGAAACAGTGCTTCTTTTATCTTTTTATAGTGTATTTAAACATTTTTGTTGTTGTTTCAACTTGAATGTTGAAAACGATAGATCAAGTTAACTCAAAGCAGCTTACACGAGTGAGTGTGTGTGTGTTTCCGATGCAAGTCACGCAAAAAACTTTTTTCTGTGTTTTCTGCTTTTTTGTGCTAAACAATATAAAAAAGGATAAAGGAAATAAAGTTTGCTTTTGCTTTAGCAAAAAGGTTTTTAATTACAAAAATTACTTTTTTGTTTTATTTTTACTTTGTCGATAGGAATTGATTTTGTTTATTGAGCAAACAAGTTAGCTAAGGTAAAAAATAATAAACAAACAATCAATTTTGTTTGTATTGTTGAACTTTGTTTTCAGTTTGCCTAGTGTTGTGCTTGGAGTTAAGGCAACCGTCACTCGAATTTTTTAGTTTTACATGTCTCTAATAATTTCCATATAAATTTTAATTTTACATTAAATTTATACAAATTTCGGGTATTGCATCAAAAATTTTGGTTTTAGTCTTAAAATAATCCTAAAGAGTTAATCTTAAGCTGTATTGAGGATTTTGGCAAGATATTGTTTTGTTGTCGTTTTTTATTGAGTTGAAGTTAGAAACAACACGTTTTTTAACTTTGAAAAATCATAAAAAATTTTCAAAGCAAAATTTTGCTAAAATCCTCAATAGAGCTCAAGATTAACTTTTTAGGACCGTTTTAAAACAAAAATCAAAATTTTGGGTGCAATACTGTTTTGTACTGTGAAGTTGTAATGACAACATGCTAAAAATTTATCATGAACTATTAGAGACATGTAAAACTAAAAAGTTCGAGTGACGGTTGCCTTAACAGTGTTGACGCAGTTAAAAAAGTCTATTGTTCAGAGGCAGAAAAATTTCCATCTCAATAAAGCAATTTTAATTGAATCACAAAAGGAGCTCACTTTAAAAATTGAAAAAGACAATTTTTGTGTAAATTTACTTCCTGCTTTTGTCACCATTTTTTCTTTTGTTTATTTTATATTTTCTTTTGATTTTTAGTTGCGAGCCAATTGTAATTTAAATTTTTTATACATTATTTTAATGCTATTTGAAAAAAAGTTTAACTTTGCGAATGAATGGGCAGTTTTTAAGTTTAATTCTTGTGCCAAAATGTATTTCATCTAGGTTGACATTTTCGGTGCTAGTTAAACAGTGAGTTTTATTCTCTGTGCAGCTTCTGCTCTGGCACATTTTAATAATCTTTTCGCTTTGTGCAGTCTATTGAAAAGAAAGTGGTAGTAAGCCAATGTGCAAACACGGCTTTCCCGCCGATGCTGCCGGCACTAATTTCCTCAATTATAATTTGCGAGTTTGTTTTGTTGTTGTTGCTGCTGCTGCTTTTTTTGCCCCTCAAGGTACTCCTCTTCTTCTTTTTATCTCAAACGAAAGAGGAGGAAAATATTTTGTTTGAGGAAGCATTTGTTTGAATTTAGTTGTATCAGCAGCTTTAACTAATTTTTTTATTAAATTTTTAAACACTAAGTTGCTTTTTCTATTCCTACACTTCAATTTCAGTTGGAAGCTTTCATTAAGCGGGGCGTAAATTTAACTTTTTTACTCATTTTTTTGTTTGCAACAAGGAAGTGGTAGTTGTAGTGAAGGATTAGGACGGTAATAATGCCGCCCTTATTATCAGTAGAAAAGAGGAAAATTCAAAGACTTTTTTTAAGATAAGACTTTCTCATCATTGACTTTTCTGTTTTCTGTTTTCTTCTTTGTCGTTCACATATTTCACGCGTCATCGTGCACGCGTCCTTTTCACTGTTTATTTATTGTTTGTTTTTCTTGTTCCGCTTCCTCGTCACTTTTTTCCCTCCCTTTCAAATGAACACACACTTCTTGGCCATCAAATTGAATTTGTTCTCACTTATTTAGCTGTTTGTCTCTCTCTCTCTCTCGTCAAATACGGGTTCTTCCTCCGAACATCGGCATCTTAATAGGCAGCCATCATCATCATCATCATCTTCATCGCCGTCGTCATCTTCCCTATAATCATTGGCTCTTCATTTTTCCCTGAATCGGTTCTCCCTTCCTCGCCTCACAGTCTCAATTTGTAATGATGCGGGTGATGATGATGATGATGATGTGTCAACTGATCACCACCGCTACTGCCAGCAGTCGTAGTGTGGTGACGTAGTCAGACCAGACTACTGCTGCTATTAACTTTTTGTTTTGTCGCCGAAGCTCAAATTGAAAATTCCTGAAATGATTGCTGCCCCCAGTTTACCAGCTAATTTTGGCTGTTTTTGTTTTTGTCTTGTATTTTTGGCAACGTCTGAATTTTAATTTGCTATTGAATTTTGTGTCTGGTTGTCTGACTGATGAGTAAGACAGATTTGTTGTTTCCTGGTCTACTACAGCTCCAGACTTTAAAAAAATGATCATCAAGAGAAGAGATGCTTTGAAAAAGGTTCTAATTTTTTGCTCGTTTTATTAATGACTTTTTTAGTGTGCACTGGAGGTCTCTCCTCATTTTCCGGTGAAGTGGTGATGGTAATGTCATTAGTAAGCAGTCGCATTCAGTGTCTCGTTTTTCTCCGGAAAAAAGTGTCAATTTTATTACTTGAAAAAAAGAAAGAATCAACGATTTATTGAGTTGCCGTTAAAGGAGGAGTAATAACAATAGTAGCAATAAGTGTGTGGGTGTGTAGCTGCAAAAGCGTGGGATTTTTTTGTTCACTATCGACTAATTAGGCTTTAGTGCAGCATCAACATAAGCAGCAACAGTAGCAACTTTAGAAATGCAGCTCACTCAGCAAGCAACTGTGGAGCAATTCAGATAGTAGAGTTGTAGACAGATTGCTTAATTAATTGAGACACAAAGCGCACACTGATTTATTTGATAGTTTAACTTTGGAAACTTTGCTGCACTGACTAAATTAAAATTTAGTTTATCGACGACAGTCACTGTGTCAATGGAGTCGGATGAAAAAGAAGAAGAGTGAATCTTTTGCCTCCTCATTCACTGAGCTTTTCATTAATTTTTGTTGAGGAAAGAGAAAAAGAATTTTCATTATAAAGTCTAGCAAAAAGAAAATGAGATACTGCCACTTTTTCCCTCTCCATCGTCGTCGTCGTTCATTAGTGCTCTGTTTGATTTTTAAAATTAATTTTCTTATCTTTCTTTTTAGTTGTTGTTGAAATTGTGTTAGGCACTTTGGCATAACAACTTTGGCATATTTTTCCTCTATCCTGCTAAAACAGTGATTGCTGCTGGTGAAAGCAGTAAACAAGCAGCCATGGCAAAATCAGGATGGAAAACAGCAATGTCCTTGTAACTTTGCGACTATGGGAATCTTTTTTCTTTTATTAAATTTAGTTTTAAGTCTGTGAGAACTTCAAGGAATTGAAAAGCAACGACTGGGAAAAGCTTGTTGTTTTAATATTTAAATCGCATTACTGTTTGCGTTCTAGATGATTCCGGATGAAGGAAGTGGTTGCTGAAGATTACAGAAAATTCAAGAAGAGTTGGGTTTTTTATGGAATATTATTTTTTTTTGTTTTTTGAATAAATTTCTGATTATTTCCTGCTGTGCAATTCGGAAAAACGGAAACACAATCAATCATTATTGGCGCCAGAACCAATCACGTTAGATATTTTATTCATTTTATTTTATCATATTCTCTTGCTTACCTTTAAGATTTTATATTTCTAATTAAGATAAACAGCACTCTTGTTTTATTTTGTGGGTTGTTCCAATTCTACTTCCTTTCCTTAAGGGGGGACAACGCGCACATAGCAACTTTTTTCGAATTTTTTGGTTTTCTTTTCTAGTCAACAGTTTTTTTCAGCATGATCTTGAATCACGCAGGTACATTTTCTGCCAAAACGGGTAATACCAAAAAAATGATCAAGGTGTCCAATGAAAGATGACAAAATTATCTAGATTTTGTCTGGCTCGAATTTTTAAATTTCAACTTCGTTGTATATTTAAAAAATATTTGAAATCTGCACATATTCTATGTTAAGTCAGTTTTCAAAAATTTTCGTCTTTTACCATCATTCAAAAATCATTATCTGAGACATCAAACTATTTAAAAATTTTTTGAGTCAGACAAAATCTAGATAATTTAGTCACATTTCATTTGACACCTTGATCATTTTTTTGGTATTACCCATTTTGGCGGAAAATGTACCTGCGTGTTCAGAACATTGGTGTCGTTACCGACACCGATCCACTCATCGGAGGACCATAGTATCAACACAAAACTGTTTTGCATGAAATTCTTAACAATCCTTATTTAGTACATCCTTCATGAACATCATAGCTACCTCAAAATCAAATTTCGAAAAAACAGTAAAAAAGTGCGCGGTGTCCCCCCTTAAAGCTATTTACGCAACAGAAATAATTTTGGTGTTTTCTAGTTTTTGTCACTACTCTGTATGTATCAATAATTTGGTGTCTGGGCATTCGGAATGTTTGCCTATTTTTTGCGGAAACACTTGTTTTTTGCCAGCTGATTTTTGAGAAGACAAAAAATTAATTAAAAGAAAATTGAACAATTTTCAATTTTTTACTTTGAGCTATTTTTACATTTTGTCAAAAAATTAAGTGTACCATGGCCTGACAAAAACAACAATCGATCACAATGATTTTTGAGGCAGAAAATAAAAACAGCAGCACCAATTTAGTTAGGTGCTATTCGGCCATCCGTTCAGTGCCCTGGTTTAATCTTTCATGTTTTGAAAGACAGTTCTTGCAAACAAAAACAAAAAAGGCAAAAAACGAAGAGGCAATACAGTAAATAAAATTGCAATCTATTCTTGTTTTGTGTTCACTCTTTTATTTTTATTTTTTTTTCGGGTTGTCGGCAAGTTTTTTCCCGCTAAACGATACTACAACGACAAGTTCAAGGAGCACAACGAGAATACACGCACAGTAATAATAGATTTGAGATCGTTGTACCACTTGTCAGAATTTCCACTACTTCTTTTTTTTCTTTTCTTTTTGTTTTCTCATCTGAAAAAAGTAAATCAATGTTTGCCATTGGTAGGAGGAAGAGGAGAAAAAGAGAAAGACAAAAGACTGCTACCCAAAAAATCTGTTTCATTCATTCATTCATTCATTCCCTCATCAATGCCACTACCACAGTGTTTGCACTCGGCACAGTTGTCATTTATTGGGAATTTTGTGCCTTTTTGCTCCGTTGGTCGACAATTAGAAGAGCGAGTTGTCAGGCGAAAAAATGTCTAATTTTGCAGACCACTTGAATTGTTTGGAGGAAGATATGGTGGACAAAAATAAAAAGTACAAAAATATTGTAAAGAACAATGGAAACAAAGGAGGTGGTGGACTGTAATGGGCAGCGCTGAAAGCGACTTGCTCGCCCACACATACTCGCAGTTGCAGCGTTGCAGTTGTGGTTTTTAATTAAGTTGTGTGCTTTAAAATAGTGCTGCTGAGTACAAACTGATTTTAATTTTCCTTTCTTTTGAATTCTCCATCTTCTTTGGCAAAGCCAACAGTTTCCGGACACTGCAAGTTTGCCTCGACTCGATAAGATTTGCCTGCCTACCACCATCACTGCACGCAAGCAATGGTGTATAATGTGATTAGGAGAAGTCGGCTTTTACAGTGAAGAGAAAGAGAGAAAGAGAGAGGGCCAGAGAAACAAAGTTGAACTGAATGAAACAGATTTGCATACAAATCTGTCGCCCATTTTTTTTCTTTTGCTATCTTTCAAGAAACTCCTCTTTTTCTCGTCTTTGTATTCAGATGCAGCAGCAGCTCTTTTACAGAAGTTTGCGCTATTTTTAGGCAGCTGCGGCAGTTTCATCGATTAAAGGAATAAAAACGGAGCGTCTGAAGCCTAGAAGGCAAAAGCAGTGCAAAAATGGTTTACAGTTGCACTCGCTTAAAAGACGATTTGTTCTCTGTCTTTCTCTGATTTGACCGGTGACATTTGCCCGCCAATTGCTTCCCTTACCCTTTAGCCTAATTTCAGTGAAAACACCAAGATAAGTGCAGTGTAATTGCGTTCAGCTTTTTTGCTTCAATTTTTCCCTTTTAATGCACCATCAGTGGACCAACTGATTACTACTACTACTACTACTGGAATTTTTGATTTTTTCAAGTAGAATTAGGTAGGGATTGCCAAAGATAGAGTGCTTTTGCCAAACTTCGTTTCCTTCCTCATTTTTTGATTGGTTGTTTGTGGATACCTGGACAATTTGTTTTTTGTCGTTTGTTTGTACACTAAACTTCCTGGAAGAGCACTTTAGGGGAAGTCAAGAAAACAAATGTCAGTGGTAGTCGAGCCCATAATTGCCGATTCGATTGAGTAGTTTTCTCACTGTTTTTCCCATGATTTGATGACCTAATGGACTACTTTTTGTCTTTGTTTGGGTTTTTAGTTTCAGTGAGTGATGCGAAGATGTCAGAGACAAAATAAGGTAAAAGCAAAAACTGATTTTTAATGTCATTTTAGTGAATTGAGTAAGGCAACAATTCTGCAATGTTGTTATTGTTTTGCAATTGAATTTCAATGATCATTCTACCTCTTTTTTTGCTGTTTTTTACCTTTTCCCCTTAAGTGATTGACTGATTGCTTCATTTTTAAAAAAGAAAAAGTACCTTTTTAGTGTGCTTGCACTTTCTCACGCTCATTCTTGTGCAACTTTTAAAATTGTATAGTTTTTTTCACGTTTCATCCCTCCTTTTTCTTACGTTTAAATTGAATGCTAAAGTGTATA
This sequence comes from Tyrophagus putrescentiae, assembly GCA_024499935.1. Classification (NCBI taxonomy): domain Eukaryota; kingdom Metazoa; phylum Arthropoda; class Arachnida; order Sarcoptiformes; family Acaridae; genus Tyrophagus; species Tyrophagus putrescentiae. The sequence continues at coordinate 8,409,965 of JAMZRA010000008.1, forward strand.
ATGCATCAAAATTTAATGTACTGAAGCTTTAAAAAATAAAAAATTAAAATGTTTGCACTGAAAAATAACAAGTGTTTTGTTAGTTGCACTTTAAAAAATAACAAAAATGCCGACAAAAAAACACGACCGAAAACAACATTAGCAGTAAAAAATTATAATAAACTTGAAGTACTCTCTTAGTGCTTCTGAGTTTTTGTAGCACTTGTTTCACCCCTTTTTATCAGCCACTTCCTTCATCTTCCCCGGCTTCAAACTCACTCGGCAAATAATAATAAAGTTGTCACTCTTTATTATTTTCTTTTCTTTTTGATTCAGTTGTCTTGTACAATTTTCTGTGTGTGTGTGTGCGTTGGCGGACGCAAATGTCACAAATTAGCAATTGGAAACAGAGTATGGTGATGGTGATGAGTGTAACAATAAGTTTGAGTGCTGTTGCTGCTGCAGAAGTGTGGCTACAAAGTGCGACACTGTGTGTGTGTGTGATGTTCACATTTTTAATTTGTTCGCTCTGTTCTGCTCTATTACTATAGTCCTCGTTTATTTTTGGTCATTCCGTTTGCAGCAGCAGCAGTGTTTAGTAGTGTTGCACAGTTCCACGCTGCCGTTGTACTAGTCGTACTAGTAGTTTGCATCTTCAAACTACAAATCAAATTAGTTCTTATCGCTCTTTCCTCATTCTCTCTTCTCTTTTCTCTCTCTTCCTCTCTTTCTTTTTTTCTCACTCACCAGCCCTAGACACTATCACACCGAAACTACCTCTCTTCATTAATAATGTAGAAAGTTTGTGTGTGTGTGTGTGTTTGTGAGTTCTGTTTGTCTCTTTCTCTGTGTGTCAATTCCATTGCGAATTGCCATTTGCACAAACGCGCTTTTCAGTAGGTGATGTTGTTGATGAGGAGGAGGATGAAGCGACGCAAATGTGATCAGCATTATCAGCAGTTGCAGCAACAGCAGCAACGACAACAACCTTTCTAGAACTTACTATGCAAATTGGCTGGCACGCCAGTTTGCAAAAAAGAGTCCTCTAAAACTAAAAACTGCGCTTCGATTAGAGTTTTCCAGTTAGAGAAAGATTTTCAGAGGCAGCAGTGGCAGATTTTTTTCTTCTTTTAACTTTAAACTTCCTGTTTGTTCACTGTTTGCTGCTGCTGTTGCTGCTGCTGCTGACACCTCACGCCATACATATTTGACTCAAAAAATGTTACCATTGCCGAATTTGGTATCGTTGGAAAGGTAAAATTGAGCTGAGTACAATGGTTTAGGTCGCTTATTTTTCCTTGCCCCGGGGTTTCCGGTTCCGGTCAAAAGAAGTTTAACCGTACAAAAAATCATAAAAATAATTTTTGATTAGTTTTTACTAAACTTAACCTAGTAAAATTAACTTAAAAGGTGTTTCTATTTAATAAAAATAAGTTTGCTCAAATCTGATAACAATTGCAAAAAAAGTTGTGATAACTGATTAAAAGTTTAACTAAGCTAATTTTAACAGTGCTTTTAAAGTGCTTTAAAATATGTTACCATCTAAGTTATACATCTAGTAAATAGTTTTTGCTTATGGAGAACTCAATTTTCACAGTTAAAAAATTTTAACTGGACCGGAAGTAGAACTTCTTTTTTGAAACTTTTTACTTCCGGTTTAGATTTTGTTGAAAATAATATATGTTAAAGCCCTTATTAAAAAAATAACAATTTGTTTTTTGTTTTTTGAAAATCGGACAAGTATAAATGCTAAAACAAATTATTAAAAAAGAAGTTTTTCTGAAGTTTTTTTAAACTTTAAAATTTTGTTAAAGGTGCTTTTGAACATATTTTGTTGCAACAAACAATGTTTTTAATGTTTAATCAACGGCAATTGTTCTTTTTTTAATATGTTTGTGTTTTTTTCTGACCGGAAATGGAAGTTCATTTTTAGAAGTTTAACTTCCGGAAACAAAATTAAAGTTTAAATAGTAAAATTATGTTAAGTAAGTTAAATAATAATATTAAACATTGTTTGTTGCAACAAAATATGTTCAAAAACACCTTTAACAAAATTTTAAAGTTTAAAAAAACTTCAGAAAAACTCCTTTTTTAAAAATTTGTTTTAGCATTTGTACTTGTCCGATTTTCAAAAAACAAAACACAAATTGTTATTTTTTTAATATGGGCTTTAACATATATTATTTTCAACAAAATCTAAACCGGAAGTAAAAAGTTTCAAAAAAGAAGTTCTACTTCCGGTCCAGCTAAAATTTTTTAACTGTGAAAATTGAGTTCTCCATAAGCAAAAACTATTTACTAGATGTATAACTTAGATGGTAACATATTTTAAAGCACTTTAAAAGCACTGTTAAAATTAGCTTAGTTAAACTTTTAATCAGTTATCACAACTTTTTTTGCAATTGTTATCAGATTTGAGCAAACTTATTTTTATTAAATAGAAACACCTTTTAAGTTAATTTTACCAGGTTAAGTTTAGTAAAAACTAATCAAAAATTATTTTTATGATTTTTTGTACGGTTAAACTTCTTTTGACCGGAACCGGAAACCCCGGAGCAAGGAAAAATAAGCGACCTAAACCATTGTACTCAGCTCAATTTTACCTTTCCAACGATACTAAATTCGGCGATGGTAACATTTTTTGAGTCAAATATGTATGGCGTGCCTCTGTCTAAATCTGGCAACATTTTTTTCTGGCTATACTCTTCTCATCATTTGTGTTTTCCATTGTCAATGCTGTTTTCTATTGTGTTGACTGAATTGCTGTGAAAGTGATGATTTGAAGTCAGCAATTGTTTAAGCTGCTGAAGTGTCCAAAAGTTTTGAAAAACTCAAAATGCAAAGTTTAAAGCGGATTTCTCGTTAAAAATGTGTGTGTTTTATTTGCCCTTTCAAAATTCGCATAAAGCAATGACGACGGATTTTCATTAGTGTTAACGCTAAAACCTTTCGAAATGAAATATTTTTGTAGTTGTTTTACATTTGCGGATTGTCTGGAAGCGTTTTAGTTTTTTAATAAAACAGAAAGCGCCATAATTAGTCAGGATTTGTCAAAGAGGGAGGAAGCTACAAAGATTCTACGGTTTTGCCTTTTTAAAGCTCTAAAGTGACACAGTTTTCTCTTTTTTGTTGTGTGATTAATTGCCGTTTTAAGCTTTACAAACCCAAGTGCAAAAAGAAAAACGGGGCAATCAGACAGATAAATAATTGCCTGTTTGCTTTAAACCCTAAACTAAACTAAAAAAATTTTGTTTTGACAAATGAAAAGATAAAAACATTATCAGCTTTTCAAACGTTTTTATGTAAGGTTTATTTTTCTTGATAATTTAAAACCTTCTTTTTAGTTCATTGTCACTTCATTGCTCTTTGCTGATTAATCAACGACAGCAGGAGTGTCAAAAAGGAGTTAATAAATAATCAAATAAAAACAAAAAGCAAGCAAAACTGTTCAGTAGCAAGTAGTAGACTGTCCAGCTCAGTAAATAAAACATTAAAAATTTGAGTCAACATTAGTCATACAGTTTTACAGGTAATAAAAAAAGAGGGGTTGAAGCGGTTTTAGTATTCTCACAAAGAGCAACAAAAATGAACGTCAAATAAGCGGTCCAAAAACCCGTTTTGGCCAGTCTAGCCAGTCATTACCATTATTTATGAGGCTTACCCCGTTTCTTCTTCTTGGCTCACTGACCATTCGTCATTTTTTAGAGTTTTATTATTTTTTTGTTTGTCTACCACTGCCGAGCAGAAACCTAAACCTGAAAACTAAGCCAACATACTACTACTCTTTTCATTCAGCTAATTACCTGCAAGTGCTTTATCTCTCTCTTTCTCTCTCTCTCTCTCTCTCTCTCTCTCTCTCTCTCTCTCTCTCTTTGCTGCAACTGTCTCGTCGTTAATTAATCCTTCACTGTTAATGTACAGTCCTTCTGCCCACCGTTTAATATTAATTATAAACCATAAACTTTGGTACTTTTCAGTTGGTCGTCTCAGTACCATATACACTAGAGTAAAAAAATTGTAGCCATCTTGTCATCCATTCACTCTTTGCATGACAATGATTTTGAAACTTGTTTGACGAGAGAGTCATAGAAACTTTTTTCTTCTATACTCGTCAAAAGCACTGTCTGGGAAAAAGTTTTGTTTTTGTTCTTTCTTTTGACTAGGCAAAATGTACTTTATAGTTACTCGCTGTTCTTGAATAACAACAACATATTTTTAAAGCTAACAAGATTTTACTTTTTTTGCTAACAAAAAAGTGTGTGTGGGTTAAGTGAGACAGAGTGCGAAAAACACTAATAACATTTTACATTTTCAGGTGCCAATGCAGTACAGTGCAGACGCAAATTCTAGTTTTTAATTTAGTTTACAAAGTATCTTTTCAATACGGGTAGTTTTTTATGACTACTTTAAAATTTTGTTTTTAAACTCTAATGAAAACACGACCAACTAGAGGACACTTGACAAAAAGAAAAGAAAAAGTTTGCAAAGTTTGGTTGATTAGCATCAGCTTCATCAGAAACACCAAAATTAAAAGCAGCTAATCAAAACTAGCCAATTTTTATTTTCTTTTTACTCTATTTTGTACTAGTTTTGACTAACATTTAATTGATATTCCATGAAGGTTGTCGAGTTAAAATAAAAGTTCGGTAGCAGTAAAAAATGGAAAAATAGAAAATAGAAAATTTTATTCTGTCTAAAAATTCTAAAAATGTTCTTGTTTTAGGAATTTTGTTCTCTCTTTCCTTTTCTCCCATTTTGCACTGCAACCATTACATTTCCTTTCAATCAAATTTTACTTATTGCACCTTTTTTGTTTTTGCGGAAGCAGCCATCGCTGACCATCAAAGAAATATTAGAAAATTTAAAGATGAAATAGCCCCAGTCATCGATATCAGTTTACACATTTGTTTTTCCTTGAACTGTCTGTCAATACATTTTTTTGCAAACTTTTAATGTGCATTCATTTTTGTTTAGTAATACAAATTCCGCTCCAATTGCTCTGTTTCAGACAAATTTTTGCTTTTTTGCTCTTGTCACTTTAATGTATTGAAATAAGGACTCAAAAGTTGCATAGTGTCAAAAGAAATTATTTTTTCTTTATGCTTAATTTTCCGGAAGGCAAATAAAACAAACAACAAAAATGGTAGGCGACCAAAGGAGAAAAAGAGGACATTTGACAGAAATTTCCTGATAAAAAAGCAGCAAACACACTCAAAAATAATTAAGAGCGCTCTGTTTTCTTTCTGTTTTTCTTACTTTGGTCACGAGATAGCCGTCAAAAAACTTACCTTGCGCCTTAAGCGATGATGATCATTATTGGGAATAAAACCTCATCAGAAGCTGAAGATGAAAAAAAGTTGATCTTTTTAGAAGAAATGGTATAAGACATTTTGAGAATGCCACTTTTTTCCTGAAAGAAAAAATGAACTCTCTAACTCTGAAACTTTTTGCAAAAAGTTGAGTATCGTCTTATCGACAACGATTAGCTCTCTATCTTTCTCTCTCTCTTTTTTTCTCTTTCTCTTTCTTGGTACTTGCTTGTTCTAATTTCAGCAGCAGCAGCAACAACTGATGCCCAAAACTTGACGGTAATTCCAAGTACCTTTATTTCCACCACTGAACTACAATTAGAATATCCCCAAACCCAGACGCTCCTATTCTCCTATTCTTTTTCTCCGTTTTCTCCTAATCAACAGAAAAAGATGTCACCCGGGAAAAAAAGAATAATAATAGTGTAGAGGCAATTTAAATCTCATTTAATCTCCAAATTCCACTTTATTCATTGACGCTTTCAGGCTGATCGGCACCAACCCGGCGACCGCTCTCTGGCGCACCCTGAAACGCCTCCTCTGCTCCTGTTTGGGCTGGCTCTCCACCAGGCTCGCCCGAAGCCTGCGGAACAGCACCGGAAGTGGGGGAAACTCCAGCGAGACGCAAACCTACCTTCGCAACTCCTCCGCCAACTCCTCCACCAACTCCAATGGCTCAAGCCACCAAAACGGTGGCCAAGTGGCCATTTCCATTCCGGCGGAGGTGGTGGTAATGGTGGTGGTCAATCACACAGCGTCATCAACACCGGAAGCGGAAGCAGCTTCCGCCTGCCCACGCCGGTCCTCATTATTATCATCTGGCTGGTCAGCGCCCTCCTCTCCAGTCCGCACGGTCTGGTGAACAAGGTGGTCATCTACCAGGGCGTCTTTCACGATATGACCCGCTGCCAGGCAAAGTACCCCAGCGCCGGCTTTCACACCTTTCTCAGCGTGGTCACGCCCATCAGTCAGTACCTGGCACCGATCGGCGCCACCGCCCTCTTCTACGCCCGCATCGGCCATTTTCTCTGGCGCCGGACGGATCCGGTGGGCGTGGTCAGTGAGGGCCGGCGACAGTCGATTCTGCGGCGAAAGCGGAAGAGGGTGAAGATGTTGGTCGTCGTGGTGGTGGTCTTTGCGGTGTGCTGGGCGCCGCTGCACTTTTACGTGACGCTGGTTGACTTTGGTATTATTCAGATTAATTTCGGTGAGTTGGTTTGCTTGTGTATGGGTTTTGAATTTAAGGTTTTGACCTGTTTGACCTTTCTTTCTTTCCTTCCTCAATTTTCCAGCCATCTACTTTTGCGTGCACTGGTTCGCCTGTTCGAGCGTCGTCTGGAATCCCTTCATCTACTGCTGGCTCAATGAGACCTTCCGCCGGAAGATGACCCCTCTGCTGACCGTTTTTCGGCCCTTCAAGGTCTGCGTTGAGCGGCTGCTCGCCCTCTGCAGCTGCTGCTTTGCCGCTGGACAGCGGAAGGGCAATAAAGCAACTCCTGCAGGAGGTGCTGCTGCTGTTTGCAGAAAAGGAGGTCGTTCGGCGAGTACCGTCATCTCCACCACCGCTGACGGGCAATGTGCAGTGGTGGAGGTGGAGTCGGTGAAGACGTCCTCTTCAATCTCCTCATCATCGTCCACTAAAAACTTGCACTGCTGCAGCGGCGGTGGAGGTGGTGGCTTTATGAGTGCAATTTGTGGGGGAACAAAGGAAGGAGTGGGAGTTAGGGCAAGTATTAAGACCTTCTCCAGTGGTGGTGGTGGTGGTGGTGATCACCACAAGCCTCCTCGTGGAGGTCCTCGACGACCTTCTGCCAGCAGTGCCTGCAGCGGCAGCGGAAGTGGTGGTGAAGGTAGTAGTCCTCCTGTGGAGACGACCATGGTCACCGCTACGGCCATTCTCGAGATGGGCGAGATGTTCGAGGAGGTGGAGGAAAACGAGCAGCAGCAGCAATTGAAACAATGAAAGTGCAAAATTTCACAAAATGAACAAAAATCTGCAAATGTCACCCATTCATTTTCTTCTTTTGACACTTTTCTTTCTCTCATCTCTTTTGACACTAAACAGCGCAAACGCCAACTTGCTGTTATGCTAATTAGTATGATCATCAAATTTAAAATGCACACATTTTCCATTAATTTGTTCATTCTCCTTTCCCAATGCCCCATTCCTTTTCCCTCTTTGAATACGATTACGACATCCAATCGCCTTTCACATATCTGGCCTCACACAGACTTCACTTTTCACTTGAATATTCTTGTGCATGGCAGGCAAAATTTTTATTTTATTTTTTCACACCCTGATCCTCGCTTCATTGTTTCACTATTTCGTCGCTCTTTTGTAATCTTTGAACTGTTTTTTTGTTATTGTCCACTTGTCTGTTCTGTTCTGGCTGTTTGTTCACAAAAGTTCATTGTTGCCATTATTGCTACCAAGCCCAATTCCCGTGATCCCATCGCCTCCATTTTTTTTTCATTATTTGATTTCCTTGTCTGGTCTGATTTCTCGACGTTGACGACACATTTTTTCCTCTTGTCAGGCTCAATGATCGTTTTTTGCTTTGTTGAAAAATCTCTTTTGTATTAAATCGTTTTCTGGACACGCAATTAATTTTATTCTCATCATCACATCATAATACCTTGACCTCAATATTACCCCGAAAATGTAATTAAAAAAATATTGACGTTAATAAAAAAATTCTTCAAATTAATTTTTTGTTTGGCACAACCAGGTAAAACTTTATTAATTTAGTTTTCAAAGAAGAGCGCAGCAAACATTTTTGTGTAGTCTAGAGTTACCCTGCAAAATGACAAAAATTTGCTTCTCAGAAAATGCATCTGTGCAAAATGTTTTCGTCTGCTTTTTTCTTTTTCTTTTTCTTAAAACTCCTCACTTTTTTACGCTGAAAAAACTTGAAATAAAAAAGAAAAACTAGCAAGTTCAGCGAAAAACAAATCTGACAAAAATCAGACAGGTCTAGTCTGTTTTGTGGAGGAGGTTGTGAAGATGAGGGTGATGGTGAGGGTGATGTCAGACGGCCGATAACAAGAACATTTGAGGTGGTGGTGAAGAGGGGGAGTTCAATTGACAGCAAAGGAGATGGCAATTTTTTGTACTGTAAGTGAACTTGCGGAGAACGACAGACGCTCCATTAAAAAGCGACCCAAAGTGTAAGTCACTTTTCGCTGGAAACCACTGTTTTGCTGGCTGGCACTTGAATTTGCCGGTTCAATGTTTGAACTTTTGCTCTTGCTTCTTTTTTTCTTTTTTTCCCAGTTCTTGTCTTTCAGGTTCTTTTCTTGTAAACACTCATACTGTTCATCCTTCTCAAGTAAACTGCAGAGTAAGAGAAAAAAGCAGAAGAAGAAGAAGAAGAAGAAGAAGAAGGAAAATTTATAAACAAGAGGAGTTATCAGCAGCATTCTTTAGCTTGCCAGTGATTTACGGTGAAAAAAGCCACAGAAAAACAGAAACAGAAACAGAATGGAGCAGCTTTTGTCCTCAAAAGTAGCCCCTCCAATTCAGTCAGTCGATTACGTCAGCCAGACGGCTGCTTCTCGCTAAAATGCAAACACAAAGCAAGAAGAAAAGAAGTGGAGGAGGAGGAAAAGGGAACAAATAGAAAGGAATAGCAAAGAGCAAAGATGACGATTTAATTAGTCTAATGCATTTATCGTGCACTGACTCTTTGTAACAGACTGAAATGTCGAACTGTGAAGTAGTGGATTTAGGCGGCACGGCCATCCTCAAGTGGCAGACAGGCAGGCACGGTGCAATGCCCACTGAAGAGGACTTCAAAAGAAGAAAAAAAACTTTGTGAATGAAGTGTTTGCCGTTTTCTGAAGTGACCAAACTGAGAAAAGTTTTTTGGTGTAGCTTATCCTCTTGGCTCCATCCAACAGCCAAAAATGCGTTTCATTGTTTTCTATTGGAAATAGAGTATCCACTAGTTATTCCCACTTGTTCACTGCAGCACAATAGTTTTGCCTAGTTTAGTGCTACTGTTGCTGCTTTTCACTCACTTCCTTGTACAAAAGAGAGAGAGAGAGAGAGAAACAAAGTTTGTGTAGCACAGAAAAGCTGAAAACTGTGCCATCGTACAAATGTCGTACATTTGACCCTTCCCTCTATTCTCTTCCTCTTTTTAAGCATTGTTCCCCTTTTTACTACGTGACTGACTCCGCTTTTTGGTCCTGGCCGAGAGTTATTATTTTTGTTAGTTTTTTTATATTCTGAATTTAAACTCATCACACACACACACAGTGGTGTGTGGCGACATTCATCCTCGATTTGTAGTAGTAAAATAAAATGGGTGCAAACGCAAGAGAAAGAAATAATGATCCCACTTTTGCCCTATCATTCATTGCCCTTTTGCAGTGCATGATTTAATAATAAAAAAAATTATTTAAAAAAATTTATAAAGAACAATAGGGCAAAAATGAACACTAGTCCTATCGTCCTTTAAGGAAAAATACAAAATGCTGCTCGAACATGTCACTTTGTCATGCCGAGTTCTAAAATATAATTGCTGTTACTCCACTCGTCGACCCAACTAGTGAAGACTAACAACAACTGAATTTAAATTGGGAAGGTGTCCTGCAATGTTACAGAACTTCGAGCATCACACGCGACTAAAAAGATGAAACACTGTGATCTCGAGACGTGCCCTCTCTCAATGACGCAGAGAGTCTGAATGGTGCAGATTCCAGGCGATTCTAGCTGCAACAGTCCAGATCGAGAAGACTCCGGAGCTAGATAAACGAAGTGGTTTGAAGATGAAAAACGGGTGCGATCATGCAATGAAGAATGCCAAGTTCACCAGGATGATGAGATGAGAGCTTGGGTAAAGATGTGAACAGGTGAAATGATGTCGAGGCAAAAGTAACACAAACAATCGAAGAAGGTTGTAGAACTGCTAATAAACTCTGACCCCTAGAGACTGGTTATGATACAGTTTTATTAAAGAATGAACAAATTAGCAAACTACAGTAAAATCAAGTCAAAGATGGACTTTCAGAGGTGTGCACTCTCTACAAGAGTCACAAGGAGAGCATGCGAAGTGACGATGGCATGTGGGTCCTCTCCCCTCCTCTCTTTTGAATGAGAAAAAAAACTTCTTTTTATACTAAAAGGTGGCTTCGATCTGGTGGGGAAACAAGTTCATTAAATCTCGCTGCGCTGCCAATCATATCTCCGATGTGTGAGCGTGTGTGTAGCAAAAGAGAAAGAAAAGATAGAACAGAGTAGCAGAAAAATGAAAAGGAAAAACTTGGCTTAATGAAGGTCAGTCACAAATGGAAAGTGGATAAAGAAAAACCACACTTGGCTGAATGATTGCCAAATGCAAAGGGAAAAGTTGCATTCACCCCGCATCTCAGTACGAGGTCGTTCTCTTTCTTAACTAACACAAATGTTAAACAAGTGATGCACTCAACTTCCTTCATCCAATCATCCCTTCCCAAGGCTAACTCTTTCACAGATCAGGTCGTAGTGATGCTACTGCCCACACTAAATGAGTGGATAGACAACTACCACAAATGGCAACAGCCAAATTAGTGAAAATAAATGTTGTTCCCACACAGGCCAGACACAATCGTGAATAAAGATGAACATAAATCGACCTCCAAAACAAAATAAATCTTCTCAAAATAGCATCTCAGAAACAGTCAAGGTTCAAAACAGGTGCAGACAGGGAATGGCACCTGACATTTACATGCAAAGTAGAGCAAGCAAGCAAGTAAACGATCCCTCTTTTTTCTCTGCTTGTTTTTTCATTTAATCTTAGTTCATTATTAAAAAGGGTTTCTACTGTTGCTGCTATAAAATGTAAATATGTAAATTAAGTTACCAAATGCTGCTCATCTTCTTTTTTTCTTTTCACTCATGTTTTCAGTTTAGGATTCACTTTTTTTACTGCTCATCTCTAGGGTTTGCAATGGTTTTAACCGGTTAACCAAAAAACCGGTTAACCGGCCAATTTTGGAAAAACCGGTTTTGACTTTTGAAAACCGGTTTTTTTGGTTTTTTCGGTTTTTTTAAAAATCGATAGTTTCTTACCATCGATAGCCAAAAAACAAAATAATTGCAATAAAATTAAATCAAACATGAACTAATAACCCAAAAATATGAAAACAATTTAAAAATCTACAAAAGTTAAAAACAATTATATGCATTTGTAAAATATTAGTCGGTTTTCTGGTTAATTATATGGTTTAATGGCAGATAGGATAAAAATGTTACATAAAATACAAGCTTTAATTACTGTTAAAATAAGATTTTAACAAACATAGAGTACTCAAAGTTTCATCACTCATTCTTGATCTGATTTTGTTGCAAAAGTATCCTGCGACACTAAAAGCTCTTTCGCAGTCAGTAGTGGTTGGACTGACTGTTTTAGTAATTGCTAAAACTTTTTGCAGCAAAACTCCTTTGTAGTTTGATTCTTCGTAAAGATTAACTTCCTCAATTAAACGTTGCTCAACAGTTCCTTTTGTATTGTTAGGCTGGTTTTTCTTTGCTTCAACTTTATCGTAAAATGACGATTCTGAAGAAGTTTGACTTGCAAAGTTGGTGTCATTTTGACTGTCGAAACTGGACTCACTTTCTTCGAGCAAGGAGGCTTTTTTGATGATTTCTTTCATTGTTTTAAGAAGCATTCTTTTGGATGGCATAGCTAGAAAGTACTTTGGATTTTCTATGAGCAGTTTGTCTTCCAGATATAGCTGAACAAAGTAAATTTTAGAAAATCGAGAGGATAACTTTTGAATAATCAAATTGTGCAATTCAACAGCAAGTTCAGTATTCGACTCATTTAGCTCATCCAAAGCTACTTCAATTGACAAATGAGCTTCATATAAAGTGCATTCTTTGCGACACAATGAGTTTACACATTGCTCAATCGGAGTGAGTGCAGAAATGATTGAATGTATAGTTTGCTGTTCTTCCGTAGAAATCGCCAATTCATTTTTGTTCAAAACATGCAGAATGTAAGTAATAGGTTCTCGGACTTCGTAATATCTAGTCAGCATTTTGTTGAGTGAACTCCACCTTGTACGGCTATCAAGTATTAAATTCTTCACTTTTTGAATGTCCTCCTTGATTCGGGATTTCAGTGCGTCATTTCTTACAGGCGATTTTCGAAAATATTTAACGATGTTTCGAACTTTTGTGATTGCACTTGAGATTTCAGGTTGATTGAAACGCGGAGTAAAATTTGGAAAAGCATTTTCAAATGCTAGGAGTCCCAACTCGTCTTGAAGTTCGTCTTCGGAAGAATCGCTTTCTTTCTCAGAATCTTTTTCACTGTACAAAGCTTTTTTAACCGCCAGCTGCACTCCATGCGCCAGACACTCTTGCTGAATTAAGTGCACTTCTTTTGCCATACAACCGTTAATTGCAGCACCATCACTCATCATGCAAATTAAATTTGAAAACGAAACATCAAATTTTTCTAGTTGTGAAAGCAGTTGAGAGTTTGATAGAGATGCGTTAGTCTTTCCTTCAATCCGAACAAGGCCTAGATTCCATTGTTTGTTTGCTGAATGCAAAATGACATTCATATAGCGCTTGTTGTTTATTGATGTCCATTCGTCAAAAGAAACAGTGAGTAGAGAAATGGATTGTAGCTCTTTGGAGATTTCATTTTTGTAAAGTTCAATTACTTCTTTGGAAAATTCTTTGACACAATTGTTGATGGTGTTAGGCGACTCTGGAAGGTTTTCATATCCTCCATCTTTAATCAACTTGCGAATTGTTTTAGAAGTAGCTAGGACTAAAAAAGTCAGTCCGTCTTGTGCACACAGACGAGCAATAGTTGCGTTTAGAGATTCATGATTGAGTGGTGGAAAATATTCGGTGATAGCAGGCTGTACCAATTCAATCGTTGTAGTAAGGATATTTGAATTGCCCTTTTCTGAAGTAATAGATAATTTGTGAACTTTGGTTACGTGATTCCGCATGCTGCTAGTTCCATTGTATTTGAGGACTTTCTGGCAAGAAGGTATCTTGCATTTTCCAGCGACCGTTGTTCCATTATCATCTTTAATTGGATCAAAGTACTTCCAAATGGCAGACATGTTGGGGAACTTAGACGTACTTAAAATATCTATTAATTGTAAATAGAAACGTCGTAGAATTAGATTACACAAAGATGGAAAGTACTCACAATAACAGCTAATTGGCAAAACACAAAAAAATGTGTGAGACTTTCATAAAGTACGTAAAAAACCAAAAAAACCAAAACCGGTTTTAACCGGTTTTAATGAATTTGTAACCGGTTTTTGAAAGTCAAAACCAAACCGGTTTTTGCAAACCCTACTCATCTCTAGAAAACACTTTTCTGCACTAAATTACACTTTACTCTTCTTCTTCTTCACCTTCACCTCAAAACACTGAAAACTTTTTTTCGGGTGAAACAAGAAAAGTAGCGATTAAATTAGCAAGGACAAGTTGCAGTAGCGGCAGAAGCAAAAACAACGATAAGATCACATGAAAAAACATGAATTTTGCATAGCAAGGTTAATTTTTATGTGTCACGATGACTATCTCTCGGCCACTCATACGGTTAATGTGTTTGTAATTAGCATAGCAAAGAGGAAGAAGAATTAGAAGTGCTAGTCACGGTCATGGCACCTCAGCAGTGCTTCTTTTGCATTTTTTTGTAGCATCTTTATCGGGAACATTACCTTTTGATATTTTTTCTTCTTTTTATTTCCAGTACGGTAAATGTAAATTGATGCTCTGTGCTTTTTTGCCATAACAACAACAACAACAACTTTTTTTATTGTTTCCATCATCATCTTTCCTTTATTGCTAAGTGACTGCTACTGTGGTGTGTTGTGGCAAGGCACGACCGCATAACCACCACATCGTCATCATCTTTTATCTTCTTCTTCTTCCTCTTTTCTTCTTTTCATCCACTTCATCTTCATCTTTGCTTGAACCGTACTTTTTCACCGTACAGCAGCAGAAGCAGCAACGGCAGCAAAGAACATCAACAACTTTTATTTATTAGCAACAACAGTAGTCAACAGTGGCAACATCATCATCATCATCACCACCACAACCGCCACCAACTAATTAGACCGGTCATTCTCGGTACAGAAAAAGTAATAATAATAAAAATCTTGGCCAAGAGCACGAAGGGGATGCCACCAACAAGAGAGAGGGACAAGGAAAGAAAAAGCTTGCCTGGCCAGAGGAAGAAGAGGAGGACCGGTGCAATTAGATATGCAAGAAGACGAGACAAGAGAAAGCCTCACCATTTTCCTGCTAAGCAAATTGGCTACGGTGAACTACTACAGCAGAAAGGACTTGCAAATTCATAAACTGATACATTCACACTAAACTGACACACAGACACCTCACCGTGTCTTCAAGTGAATTTTGCCACCAGGCAAAACTCGGCCCCACTCATCATCACCAGATGAACAATGGCGCCTGGCAGGCAAAGTATCTGGTTTCAGCAGACACTTCTTCGTAACGTAAGTTGTTTCACTTTTTTGTCTTTTTCTTTTTCTTTTATTTTTGGTTTCACCACTTTACACATATTGCCACACTTTTATTATCTAGGGTGCAAGGCAATTACGGTTGTGTTCAGTGTGTCTGCCTGCCGGTCTGTCTGTTTATCTGTTGCACTTGAAAATCTGCTGTTTTTTAGTTTGTTTTTGTTTTTGCCCTTCCTCTCTTTTTTGCAGCATAAGACATGTTAGTAAGAGCGTTTTTTAGCAACAATCCCTTTTCAATTGAGTTTTATTTTCTGCATGTTGCAGTTTGTGCGTGGCACTTTGGAGAACTTCATTAGTTGACAGTTGAAAACTTTTATTTTCTCATTTTAATTTTTTTTCTATATAAAACAGCTCTCCACCTTGCCTTTGCCAGCTCGCCCATTAGCTAATTTAAATGGCAAACTTGGCAAATCAAAGTTTTCTACTTGAACAGATTTTTCAGCCTAAATCTAATCACTGACTAATTTGACAATTTGGTTAGCTTGTCTGTCTGTCTCTCTGTCTCTCTGTCTTGGATTCACTTGTCAGTGTTTGTACTTGGTAATATTATTAAAAATAGAGAATCAAAGGAAACAGCAAACAGGGCCAAATTCTCTGACATTATATGAATTTCCTCTCATTAAATTCCAACAAATGCTCTCTCTCTCTCTTTCTTTCTTTTTCTCTTATTAGCCTGCTTTTGCTGGTTGATGCCGCTGCTTGACAGGCAAACTTGGCGTCTTTTGACATTGCAGTGCGTCTATCTGCGTCAGCTCAATGTTTCTTCAAAACAGGCAGCAGTTTAATTATTAGCGCAGGAGGAAAAGTGAACTTCTTCAGAAGTTAAATTAGTCTGAAGAGAGAAGAAAAGGGAGAAGGGTAAATCAAAATAAGAAGAGGCAAAACTTTATTTTCATCATCATCATCAACTTCATTTTCTTTTTCTTCTGAATAATGATGAGAATGACAAAGATGATGATGATGATGGTGGTGAAAAAAAATTAAGATGAAAAAGAAGAAAAATTTAAAATTAAGTTGACTGATCTTACTGAAACACTAGCACGCAGTTTTTTTCTGGCCATTGATATTGACTCAACAGATTTCAGTGAATGAACACATAATAAAAATAACCTGTTTTTTAAATAATTTTTATAATTAAGGTAGTGGTAGTCTGTGTGCTAAGAGCAAATTCATTTTTAATCATAATTAAAAGTAGCACATTTTTCGAGTGAATTTTCTACCTTTTTATTTTTTATTTTCATTATTATCTCCATGCCATTTGCAAATTTTTTCATTTTTTTACTGACACACTTTCATTCATTATCCTTTTTGAAACATTTAGTAGTTTTGCAGTTGTGGTAAGGTCAAGTCTGTTCTGCGTTTTAGTATTTACTTTGTAGTACAAACTGTTTCAAACAAAATTGTACTTTTTTGTTTGTTTTTTTATAACTACTGTTTTTTTGTTGGCTGGCTGGCTAGCTGAAACCTTATCTATCTGCACATCTTTTGCCTGCAGTAGTAATTTTCTCCGGTTGCTTTCATCCGTGTTCATCCACCACCTTTGCAGAGAAATTCAAGTGAATTCTGCTGTTCTGGTGCAGTCTGATGTGTCTGAAACTGAAAGTGAAAAAAGGTATCCTTTACGTTACTTTACTGCGTGCACTTACACACACACACACTCACAAGGCAGATGTTAGCTGCGGATTTCTGCGTAAATGGACACATAAAAGTATATTTTTCTTTCTATTTCACTTGATAGCTAGTTTTGAATTTGCCTAGTTCATTTACATTTGTGCAAAGTGTGAATCTAATCTGAATTAAAAGAACAAAAAACAAAAAACAGTCTTTACTTTGCAATTAAAAAAGATGTGTTCAAATGTTGGCCTCATTCTCAATTTTTTTCAACTGTTGGTTGTTTATACAGTAGACTTTGTAAAATTTACTATTTTAAAATTTTTCAACTGTACTAATTTGTTTGCAAGAGTTTTGTCTCTTCTGATTCACTAGTTTAGTTGACCAAACGGTTTTTGAGGCAGTGTTGTTTAAGTTTGTAAACTTTTTTTCATTTGTTTGTTTTTCTGGCTGCATGATTTTTCTAAATGAAGCGGGCAAATGTTAAAGTTGACTAAAAATAATTACCACTATCACGCAAATAACACCAATGTTTGCCAAAAGCAAAAGTAAAATTAGAAATTTTAATTTTCATTGATCAAAATCAAAATTTATTCAATAATTGTGCAAGAATTGAGTCTGGCTTGTTAAAATGCAGTCTAGCGGAAGCTGGTTAACTTTGTGGATTTTGAAATCAAAATCAGCTCTTTTCCTTTTATTTTTTAATCTGTGATGCTGCGCTTCTTTGGCCAATTTATATTCAATTTATATCACGCAAATAACACCAATGTTTGCCAAAAGCAAAAGTAAAATTAGAAATTTTAATTTTCATTGATCAAAATCAAAATTTATTCAATAATTGTGCAAGAATTGAGTCTGGCTTGTTAAAATGCAGTCTAGCGGAAGCTGGTTAACTTTGTGGATTTTGAAATCAAAATCAGCTCTTTTCCTTTTATTTTTTAATCTGTGATGCTGCGCTTCTTTGGCCAATTTATATCAGCCTATCCCTAAAAAAATGATTTTTCTCCCTCTATTTCTCCGTCTTCACTGACTCTTTTTGCTCTACAAATTACACCGTTCGAGATATCAAAATGCGGTTTTCATCAATAGAACAAGAAAAATGGCATCTTTCTAATGATACTAAATTCAAGTTAATCAGATAACCGGGGGTATTTAATATGGCGAATTATCTGTTTTTAGTCATAAACATTTTTGGCTGTATAAAAAAAGTTACTGGGTCTAGAAGCTTGGGGTTTTGACTGTAGTGATCAGATAAATAGTCGGCACAAAATGGTTATTTCAGAACTTTGATAAAGTAACCGGAAGTGCCTTATCTAGATTTTTCACTTTTTAGATAAGCTTTTTTAAATACCAAATGAAGCTTAATCTCATTTTTGATTACACCATTGGATTCCTCGCTCCTTAATTGGTCTATGTCTAATTTGATTTGTCTCTAAATCTTATGGTTGACCAGAAAACCCAAAAAGTTTGGAACGTTGTCTTTTGTTTTGGCAGATGTTGCGCTGGCTTTGGCAGCTGTGCGCAGGCGCGGGACGCTATCGTAGCAGCTGCAGCGCTAGATAAAACTGTGCGCTCTCGCTGCCGTTCTCGCAGCGCTCGTTGCTGCCGCTGCTCTGAGTTGGCGGAAAAGCACTGCTGGTGCGAGGGCAGCACAGCCCAGAACGGCGAAACCTGAGTCAGCCTGCGCTTTCGCGCCAAACTAGGGTGCTCGCTGCTGACTCCTGACTTTCTCACTTTTTCTCGCAAGCAGAATCATTCTGCTTTTGAAACAAAGTCCTGGGACTTTGGCTGTGCGTTATCGCTGCCGTTCTCGCCCTGGGCTTCCGGGGGAGCACCACTGTTGCAGGGGAAACAGTGAACAACACAGGGCGGCGAGGTCTGACGTGACTTGGCCGTTGTCAACGACCGACGACGAGGGTCTCGCGAGCGCAGCGAGCGAGGCCCGAGGAGGAGGGCGTTGACAGCGGCCAAGTCACGTCAGGGTGAGCCGCCTGCCCAGACATCAATGTATGTTAGCGGTGCACAGATTAAAACGGCGAGGTCTGGCGTCACTTGGCTCACCAAAAACGCCCGCCGACGAGGGCCTCGCGAGCGGAGCGAGCGAGGTCCGAGTCGGCGGGCGTTTTTGGTGAGCCAAGTGACGCCAGGGTGAGCCGTTGCTTAACTGATTCAATTTAACCAAAATCTTAGATTTAAAAAAATAAGTGAAAGCACAACTGTGTAAAAAGTAGCAGTGCACAGCCCAAAGCGGCGAGGTCTGACGACACTTGGGCACTGTGAACGTCCACCGACTCGGGTCTCGCGAGCGGAGCGAGCGGGGCCCGAGTCGGTGGGCGTTCACAGTGCCCAAGTGTCGTCAGACCTCGCCGCTGACCAAACTTTTAAGAAATGTTAGCGGTGCACAGTTAAGTGTGGCGTGAGCAAAGCGAATGCGACTGAGCCCTTGTTCAATTTATTTTTTTAATTTTGCTTTTTTCCCCTCTTTATTTCTTTTTTTCAATCAATCTATACTGCCCTAAAATAGCATTGCCGGCCAGCACTTTGTTGTCAATCTAAACTTGCTTTTAAATTTAATTATTCTGACAGAAACAAAAATTACAAAGTTGGGTTCATTCCAGTTCCCTTCCAAGAAGGATGAGAAAAAAAGAGCAATTTAGTTCACTTTTTTTTGTTTTTTTATTATCATTTTGTTCAGTGGAAATAGGACAGAGTGTTATTGCAATGAAACAACTGTGGAGATTAACTGAGAAACTGCCTAAAAAGGACAACAACAACTTTATTTCTTTTCTTCTTTATTATTATCAATTTGATCAGGAGGCTGCAGCAGCTTCTTCTTTACTAGCATTTTTTTACGTCTGGATTTGTTTTCCCGTCTTTTCTACACTGTTTTGCTCACTGCTCACTGCTGCAAAACTTGATGAGAAAAAGATGATAATAATAATCATCATCAACAACAGTGCAAAGGGATTAGAAAGTGTTGAGTTGTTATAACAAAAGAAATAGTTCGGCAAGCCAAAGTAGTGGCGGGCGGCTGTGTAGCTGTTGTCTGTCAGTTAGTTTAGGCTGATTTTACCAATTATATTTTACCGTCAATCTCTGACGTGACTTGGCCAGTGTCAACAATCGGGTCTCCTCGGGTCCCGCTCGCTTCGCTCGCGAGACCCTCGTCGACGGAAGTTGACAGTGGTCAAGTCACGTCAGACCTCGCGGCCTTGATGCGTGCACTGCTGTGGAACGCATATACGATCACTGTTTTAGGCTAACATTTTATCTGTAAACAAAACATTTGGTGATATCATTCTGATATTGTCCTACTTAGTCATAAGTCAAAGCATGGTCGCAGTTAAAGACTTTCAAGTTGGTCAAACTTTCTGCTGATGCCAGCAGATGGCGTCTGTAGAAAAAACTTTGGACCCCCTTTTCTAGGGTCAATTTTGGTCCTACAACTCCCATCTTCGAACTCGACATATAACTTTGTACTAAGTCTCTTTGTTCCAAATTTCACGTTTCTACGATGTCTGGAACATAGCTAGAATTGAAAGTGTTAGGGAGAGACAGACAGACGGACAGACAGACGGACAGACAGACGGACAGACTGGCAAAGTAATAAGCGGGCTTCTGCCCTGCCGGGCCGCCCGCCAATTGCCGTTCGACTAACCTTCAAAGCACTTTTGTTCTGTTTGGTAAAGAATCCTGCAAATTGGAGTAGTAAATAAAACCACTGCAGAGAAGCCAACTGTTTTAATCATTACTACAATTTCTTGTTTTTTGTTTACGCCTAAACCAATAATAAAAACAGATTTTTCTGTAAACAAATAAAATAGTTTGGCAAGCCAAAGTAGTGGCGGGCGGCTGTGTAGCTGTTGTCTGTCAGTTAGTTTCGGCTGATTTTACCGATTATATTTTACCGTCAATCTCTGACGTGACTTGGCCAGTGTCAACGTCCGTCTCCTCGGGTCTCGCGAGCGAAGCGAGCATTGTCTCGATCTTGTCTGCCAAGACGTTCTCAAGAAAATCAGGCCCCAACTGTACCTCTGGCTATGCTTTACTTGTCGCTACTTACGCCATCTAGCAAAGTTAAACAGCTGTGTTGTTGCTAAACTGCATATTTTGATCAATTTTGGGCCCGATTATTTTAGGAACGGTGTGGCGGACAAACTTGGGACAATTTTTCTGCTAATCAACTCAAAAATACCTTTCCAACCGTAGGCAGCTTGTCAAAATCGGATTTTTTGGAAAAACGGGGTCCTTACTGCGATCACTCTTTAACACCTTCAGGGTCACGGGTACCCACAAGCCTCCAGCCTTTGTTTCTCAACCGATTGAGCTGAAATTTTCACAGTAGGCTCCATAGGTCCGGCGCATCTGGGGAAGGCCCTTCGATAGAGGGCGCCACTATCTAGAAATTTTAAGGTTGTTTTTCAGCAAATCTAGCTAAGCCATTACATTCTGCGTATTTTTCTGAGAACTTTGGTGTATAACATGCCTATTTAGCCCCAAGCCGCCAGAGGGCGCTGGTTTCAAATTTTTTATTTTTAATTGAAAAAATAAACAAAATTAATATTTAGATTCTACGTCTAATTTTATGGAAAATAGCTTTTTGTTTGGCATGAAACGTCAAACCTAAAGTCTTCAAACCTTTATTTAAAAGTTAGAAAAACTCTACTTTTTGTGTTTTTGTGTCTGGTAATTGGATAAACCAATTTTTTGCAAATAAAGTGCTAAATGTTCAGAAAGACAATTAGATCTCTTCGGTAATAAGTGTGACACCATAAAATGTTAAATTTTTATATAGAGCTTTAGGTTTTGGCTCTAAAACCAGTATATGAGCTAGAAACTTACAAAAAAGTTTTAAAATTATTTTAAAATACTGTTTTTAGCAATTTTTATTAGAAAGACATTTTACAAAAAATAATGTGTACAAAATACTTTTAGCACATAGTTATTAGAAAAGAAGAAAATTGTATGTAGGAAAATAATCAGATAGGTGAATTGGTTTTGTATAATAGTAATCGATTGGTGTATCAGAACCACCTATTAGTCTTTTGATTGAAGACATTTCAGCCAAAACATGATCAGGATCTGCTGGTGGTTTCCGAAAATGGTCAAAATTCGTTGATTCATAGCAAGAATTTTTTGATTTCCCTTTGGAAGAGTATCCCAATTCATCATAGCACCTTTTGAGAACTTTTTCAGTGTCATTTTCACACATTTTTGAAACTGATTTTTGAGCAGTTGTCATGTTCTGTTTTTCAAAATTTATGCTTGGTAAAGTTGAACGTGGTGCAGGATTCAGAACCGATTTGTTGGTGGCAAAGTTGGTCGAAGAATTGAGCGAAGAAAGACGTGGAAGAATAGACGAAGGTGACGATGAAAAACTAGAGCCAAGGTTGACGGCAGCAGTTGATAAGGAAGAAGAAAGAGAGCTGGCATTGTTGGTGGCAAATTTGGTTGAAGAATTGAGCGAAGAAAGTGGCGGAAGAGTAGAAGAAGGTGACGATGAAGAACTAGAGCCAAGGTTGACGGCAGCAGCTGATAAGGTAGAAGAAAGAGAGCTGGAATTGTTGGTGATGACGCTGGTCGCAAAGTTGAGCGGAGAAAGTGGAGGAGAGATAGAAGAAGGTGACGATGAAGAACTAGAGTCGGCATTTCCGGCAGTAGCTGATGAAGAGCAATAAGAAGAGCTGGTTTTGCTGGTAGTTGAAGATGATGATGCATTCTCCAAAAGGGAGTCTTTGATGTTGACCGCTAAACTAGAGCCAGTGACACACTCAGTTGATTGGTTTTCCGAGTCAGTAGCTGAAACCGAAACTGATTGACTCATAGCAGATTGGAGGTTCAAATCAGCATAACAGTTTGACCGTTTCTTAGTTGAAGATTTTTCGCAAGTGAGCGATGAGACAGCAGAACACATGTTTTCAAATTCCATTCGTCTTTTTTGAGCCTTTTCTTCTGCATATAAATTCCATACAAGTGCTCGTTGTTCCGTCTTTTGCATGAGTTGGCAGTAGTAAGCCTCCTTGTTGTTGCTTCTGGCTCTTTGGTCATCAAGATACTGAGACATTACAGCCCACTCAGTTCGCTCTTTTTGCTGATTTCTGTACTTCTTTAAAATTTTTTCTTCTTCACGTCGGCGCTCAAGTTCATCGAAAAAGGTATAAGCAGGTTTCGATTTGAAGGGGTTTTCCGAATTGGCAAATATCGATTTTGGAGTGGTCGCTTTCGGTTTCAACAAAGTGTACTCTTTGCCATTGTTTAGCCAATGTTCAAAACTTTTGACTGCACTTCTTTGAACTAGAGGATTGTCTATGGCATTACGGTACAACTTGAATTCATCCATAAACTTCTCAATTTGTCTTTCTTGTTTTTCATTTTTTCTCTTTTTTCTCTTCATTCCATCTTCGTTTCTCTTCTTTAGTAGAGAAAATGTGTGTGACAATGAGGTGGCAAAGTTACTTAGACCCTTGGCCATTTTCACTACTGTTGAGTTTGATTGGTTTCCTCCACGGCTTTGAGATCTGTAATTATAATTATTAGATAATGTTTTATAAAAACAATCAAATATATTCAATGGTTACCTAGTGCGTCGGCGAAGTTGTTTTTGCGCTTGTTTAGCATCCGTTTCCTTATTGATTTTAGTGTGGTTCTGTGGAGAACTCGACAGCTTCCTTTTGGAGGGAATTGAATCCTTCTGTTGTCTCTCGGGTAATTGTTTTGCTGAATAAAACTTGTTATAAATATGCTGTTTTATACAAATACTAAAAAATTACCATTTGAGTGATTATTCTCTTGATCAAACTTCTTTCTCAACATCTCTTCAAGATTTCCATCGGTTCCGGGATTGTAATTGTCAATGTCTATTGAGCTGATATCACCGTTGTTTTCCTGACTTTTTCGCACAGATTTCTGTTACGTCCAGCTGTGTATTAGCAGGCAATTCTGAGATTAGGTTTTTGAAAGTACTAATCAGTTGTTCAACCTCTTCGAAACTCGACAAATGCAGCATTGTTATCGCCATCCATTGCTTTTTCTGATTTGAAAGCGCGTTGGCTATTGAAAGCGTGAGAATCGAAAAGATAATACTTTACAGTACCATCATTTTTTGACTTTTTCATGATTGCTCGGAACTTGGTCCGCAAATCACAATTCCAGCTCTGTTGGGGTGTTCTGATTGAAGAAAATCTCGAAGTGTTTTCTCCACACTTGCCATGCCTTCACGGTTGCCATTTCCTATTAGAGTTTCCCCTGTCTTGATAACGACTTTTTGCCCAAAAATTGTGACGCTCTTGAGATGAATGTCATCAATGCCAGTAAAAAGGTCACGGCTATTATCTGGTCTCCTGAAGTAATTTGGATGAAACATTAAAATCTCTTCCATGTTTCGTTCATAGTAGTTGTTTCCTTTTCGCAAGATTTGAAGCATATCTTCTTTTGTCAAGTCGCGTAGAATGTTTGCAGCGAGAGAAGAATAAATCAATGCACTGAGAGACATGAATGTGCACTGATTTCCCGGCAATCGACAGTCCATTGTCGCTTGGTGAACTTTGCTGAAAACAACTTTGAAGTTTTCGCCAGTTTTCCAATCGTCAGCTTTTGCGTTTTGAGCGCGCTTTTTTGAAGATCCCGGCGTTCCAACAGATGAAGTGCGTTTGACAGTTTGCCTATTGAATTATTTAAAAAGTTATTATTAAGAAAAATTAAATTGATACAAAATTAAAAATATGCAACTTACCTAGTAAAATTGTCATGTTTCAGTTGTTTTTCGTTCCACTGAAAAGCATCGATTCCTTCAGGAATATGACTGCTTTCGTTTGTGAAGCAGTTTTGACACATGAATTTGTCGCATTCCAGACATTTGATTTGCACTTTTTTCTGAGAAACTTTCTTGAACCTATCTCGTGACTTGTTGTGACTGCTTTTTCTAAAAATGTAGCTGCACGTGCGACAGATTTTTGCGTGTGTGTCGCATGCTGGAACAAGATGATGAAAATTCGACGATTCACTAGAAACTTGGATTGTGCAAATGGCATCGTCTTCTGTAAACTGCCTCTTCTCATGCTGGCTAATCATTTCTTGAGCCAACTGATGAACTTTTTCATTGAGTTCTGCTTTTTTCTCTGAATGACCTAAAAATAAAAGTATTAGTTTGA
Organism: Tyrophagus putrescentiae; assembly: GCA_024499935.1. NCBI lineage: Eukaryota > Metazoa > Arthropoda > Arachnida > Sarcoptiformes > Acaridae > Tyrophagus > Tyrophagus putrescentiae. Next base: position 8,434,518 of record JAMZRA010000008.1, read on the forward strand.
AATTATTATAAAAAGATAAATTTATGCATACTTTTTGGAGAAAAATTGATCAGATGAAAAGACAGTTGTCGACGAAAATCAGGAACGGTGAAATTCTTTCGGAACTTGCTGTCTTTTTGACTGACAAACAGCTCGTAAGCGTTGACTACCGCTGTGTTGCAGAGAAGTTCCGTCGACAGTCGCTTATACCATTTGTAGGTCTTTTGCCGAGGATCACCATAAGCAGATTTTGCGTCAGATAGGTCGACAGGTGTTTTCCATCGGTTGTAATCGGCGACTACATTTGGCTTCTGGAGTGGGTTGGAAAAACGATCTAACCTTTGCTGGTTGTTCCAATTTTTCCAATCAGACATTTCGTTGTCGTGAAAAGTGGAAAGAAGAAGGACACTTCTTTTTTGGCTCGCACCACTCTTTGCACGAGTGTGATCCTTCCATCTTCCAACCATAATTCCTTCTTGATTTCCAAATGCTCGAAATTCTCCTGGAGCAACGTCAAAGTTTTTTATTTCTAGTGGAATTCCAACTCGGGCTGAGCGCAAAGTTCCTGTAATAATAATGAGCATAAATAAATTGAACAATGTTTTACTTGAAAAACAAAATTACTTACCAACTAAATAGGTTTTGTGCTTGAGAAGCTCGCGAGCCAATGGTAGAGAAGTGTAGTAGTTATCTGTTGTCAAAATTCGTCCTCGTTCCAAATAGCCGTCCATCAACTTCAAAACAACATCGTCTGGCTTCCACGAAAAATCGCTTTTTCCAGAATACAACATAAACTTGTGAGTGTAGCCATTTCCGGAGCAAAGTTTGAATAACTTCAGTCCGTAATGGTGGCTTTTGGATTTGTTGTACTGCCGCATGACAGTCCGTCCTCGAAATGGCACCAGTGTTTCGTCGATGCATACATTTCGTGGTGGCTTGTTTTGGGCTGCAAAACTGGAATTTAGTTCATCCATCAGCTCTCTGATCTTGAAAACTCTGTCTTCCTTTGGGGCAAGCTCATTATTTGAAAAATGTAGCTTAGAACCAATTTGTTTGAACCGACGATATGTCATGACATTGGGAGCGATATCTTGATCAGTCCAATGGTTTTCCAATTTTGCTTCCTAGAAAAAGTTAAAAAAATAAGTTAGTAAATTACAAATTGTTTTTAGTTTTACAACACTTACACGTTTGATTCCAAACAAAATTAAAAGTCCTAGATATGATCGAATCTCTTCAGGCGTCACTTTTTTCCACTGAGCAGGCCGCTTTTTCTTTTTTGCTTGAGCTAGTTCAATTTCTTTTTCTTGCAATTGGCTTGCGTAGATGTTAGTCTGCTCTGCTATCATCTGGATAATATTGTCCGTTACTAGCGCATCATATGCGTCACCTGGTTCCTTGAACTTTTCGGCATTGTCCGGTTCAATAAAGTCAAATTTTTGAATGTTTGACTTCTTGTTGGTGTCAGAACTGCAGAGTTCGTACCAGCTGCTGATGTCACTTGAGTTTTGTTGCTCATTTTTTGGAGAAGTACACAGTTGACGACTGCAGAGCTTTTTTGATTGCTGAGACGATGCTTCCAGGTCAGATTCATATCCATAAAAATCCGTGTCTTCTCCTGAATCTGAATCAAGCTGAGACTCTAAAAGAGTTTTGATGAGAAGTTGATTCTCTCTTTGCGATTCAATTACATCCGGGTAATCATTAGTATCCCAATCGTCTAAAAAGAAAACATTAATGATAGTAATTTTATTTTAAAAATAAATAAGTTTACTTACCATCACTTGAAGAATTGCTTGAAAATCGCTCGATGATTTTGCAGAAGAAGATTCTGCAAGAGTCAGCGTACGGAGAGTGTCGTTCAGTTTGTCTGCATCATTTGAAGTTTCTGAAAGCTGTGGTTCTGTTTGGAATTTTGGACTTCTTCGCTTGTTAGTCGAATAGTTGATCGATGAATTCGGCTTTGGTTGAGAAGGTGGCTGTGAATCAAACTCGTCCACAGAACCATGAGAACGGGTTCGCTTGCTAATCGAGTCAGAGCAGGAATTTTTTTGCGACATTGTAAATTTCAAAGAACAACAAAGACGAACGAAAGATGAAATGGAAGGTGATCAAAGACAAGGTGATACTCGTGTTTAGGTTGAACGACGAATGTAGTTTGCCTGTCTCTGTTTAGCTGTAAGTTCAAAATCCCTAGCGAAACTGAAAAAGACATTTTGTCTTTTGGGAATAATCCAACTCTGGCCTCGTAAGTCAAAGGCATTGACTAAGACTATTCATAAATGATATTCTCACTTTATCAACAAACCTTTAGAGAATTTATTCAGATCAAAGATAACCACAGTGATAAAACAACAAACAAACCAACATTTGAATTACTAAAAATGGTTGTGCCAGCATGTGAACAATAAAAAAGCAATTTATTGAATGAAATGAATGGTGAAATCATTGACAAAGAAAGTGTGTGTGATAAGTTGATAGACAAGGAGTTAGTTACAAAAAATAATTGCATACAAATGTAAAATAGTGAAAAATTCTTGAGTGATAAATGAAAATGAGTGAAATATAAACAATAAAAATGTGTGCGTTAATTATGAAATGTTTGATAAATGAAAATGTGTTGGAGTGCAGTTGAAAAAAATTTTTTGGTTAGTTTTAGACAAAGTTGTTTCGTCCTTTTTCTTTTCCTTGTTCTGCCAGCTTTTCAATTGAAATCCCATATTGTTCAGCATAACGTTGAAGAGCAATGCGATATATTGCTTGTTGAGCTAACATTTTTTTATATCGGCGCAAAAATATCCAATAGTGACCGATTTTTGCCATACCAAGCACCACTAATGCAGGAAATAACTGGATGCTAAGAAATGACAAATCACAACGATAAGTGCAGAAAATATACGTAATTTCAAGTACACAAAGTAAAATGGAGATCAAATTGTTTGCAAAAACACTATTTTTGGTTGCAAAAGTTGCACCAAGGAAAGTGATAAATCCGTCAACCAATGTTAGCGAACAAAAAATGGAATGTTGCAAGTAGAAGTTGAAGAAAGTAGATGATGATTGCAGTCTAGATTTGAAAACGATTTCACACAAAGCTATGGCAAAATGTAAAAAAGAATCTATGATAAAATGAAAAACAAGCAGTTCAGGTTTCTTTTTGATAAACTTCATTGTGATTTGAGGGAGAGTTCCGATGAGTTCGATGATATTTCACGCTGAACGAGATCGACGTTTTTGCACAACAGTTTATGCGTTCAAATGTTGAGAGAAACACTAAAGTTTGGCAGACAGTAGAGCCTCTAGCGGATTAGTTTACTTGCTCACAACAAACTCTGACCCTCCAAGGAATAAATGGGAAACGAGCCATTTTTCAAAACTTGATTTTTATGAAACCAAAAACCTAAAGTTTTATATAAAAACTAAACATTTTATGGTGTCACACTTATTACCGAAGAGCTCTAATTGTCTTTCTGAGCATTTTGGCATTTTATTTGCAAAAATCGGTTCACCCAATTACCAGAAACAAAAACACAAAAAGTAGAGTTTTTCTAACTTTTAAATAAAGGTTTGAAGACTTTAGGTTTGACGTTTCTTGCCAAACAAAAAGCTATTTTCCATGAAATTAGACGTAGAATCTAAATATTAATTTTGTTTATTTTTTCAATTAAAAATAAAAAATTTGAAACCAGCGCCCTCTGGCGGCTTGGGGCTAAATAGGCATGTTATACACCAAAGTTTTCAGAAAAATACGCAGAATGTAATGGTTTAGCTAGATTTGCTGAAAAACAACCTTAAAATTTCTAGATAGTGGCGCCCTCTATCGAAGGGCCTTCCCCAGATGCGCCGGACCTATGGAGCCTACTGTGAAAATTTCAGCTCAATCGGTTGAGAAACAAAGGCTGGAGGCTTGTGGGTACCCGTGACCCTGAAGGTGTTAATGATAAAATAAAAATTTTATTTTATATGGATAACAACAGATAACAATAAATAAAAAGCAATGGATAACAATAATTTATAAAAACAGTTTTTCAACAAAAATTATTTAAAAAATGCAAAAATTTTTTGGCATTGTTATCAAATATCATTGCAAAAAAAATAAATTGAAAGTACAAGTTTTGTTAAAGCAAATTCAACTTGCCAGACATTTTTGTTCTTTTTTGTGGTTTTTATTTGGTAATATTATTATTATCGCTGT